>NHTK01001001.1:0-37630 GCA_002938355.1 Panaeolus cyanescens
GTCAGCAATGACCCAATAGGTAATTCATCAGGGTTTTCGCTGATGGAGATGCTTCGATTAATCAAGTGCCAGTGTTTAAGCGCCCGTCTATTTAATCGAAAATCCTTGCCTACATTCCTAAGCCTATTGTACTATACAGTAGTGCAAGAATGAAAACACGCTCCCCTTCCCTGCCCCGCCCACTCAGCGCCTTTTGAAAACGCCCCGAACGACTCGTCGAACAAACGTCTTGACGTGCTTAAATACTCTATGCTCGTGCTTTGATTGAAGTGGTACATCTGGTGGCCTTAACACGTTGGAGTGGTCGAGGAAGATCCCTGAACAAATGGTGAGAGAGTAGGAGTATGACTATCAAGTGAGGAGTGAGTAGGACTCAAAGGGGGTGGTGTCGTGCCGCTCAGTGTAGGGGTGGTGAAGTGAGAGGTAAGTCAGGTTGTAGGTAGATGAAATAGATAAGAGAAAATAGAATAAAATATGATGTGAGCAGGGGCGTGAATGTACGAGGCGAAGTGCAAGGGCAAATCAGTGCTCGTGCCCACTATGGTCGGTTTACGACTGGTTTGAGTACGCGAAATCGAGGTGACGGGCGCCTAACGTTGGAAGACCGTTGGGTGACGAATATGACGAGTTTCGAGCAAAATCTGAAGGGATTTGGAGGTGTCACGACCTTATGAAGCTAAAACGAAGCGAAACGAAGCTCTGAGACGAAAGAAACAAAACGAAGACGAGACTATGGCTCTCGAAAACCTTACGAAGACGAAATGTGAGGACTAAAATTGCCTGATTCATTGTGAGGAGAAGTGTCTACCTTATATACATGAACTGGGGCTTGGCTATGTATCTAGAATACTAAGGAATAATAAAATTTAGAAGAAAGATCAACCAATGAACTGAGGACAAGTATCAAAATATAACTATCTAAGGTATAGCACCGGGACGANCAACATATGCCTGCTTTATTGTGCAGAAAAGTATCTACCTTATATACATGAGCTTGGCTACGAAACTAGAACACTAAAGAAATGTAAAATTTCAAGAAACATCAACCAATGAAATAAGAACAAGTATCAAAATATAACTATCTAAGGTATAGCGTCCGGACAACAAAAGGGATATGAAGAAAACATGAGTCATTTGTAAAATTTTCGAAGCTGTGAAAAGTGTCCATAAATCAAATATATTGCCTGGGATACTCGAATAAACATTCTTGTTGTCTCCAGGGGGCTGTGGGTCCAGGGATGAGCTGTAGAAAGCTCTAGAACGCCGAATAAAATCGTGGGAACGAGCAGCTATCGAGCGTTGACAACGCTTCCGTGGGCTGAAACGTATGGGGCGCATCAGTGGCAATGTGCATAAATGAAAGCGCTCCGCCCACTCAGCGCCTTTTGGAAATTCTCTGCAGGACGCGTGGGACAAACATTTTCATGTTCGCAAACTTGAATAGTCTGTGTTCGTGGTTGGATTCATCATCGCTCTCTTCCTGCGCCACGAAAGAAGTTGATATCTCGGAGTGGTCGAGTTCTTCGTTGACTCTACGCCCCAGGACTCGTTGAAAAAACGTCTTGATGTACGCGAATAGTCTACGAGGTTTGGAGTTGGGCTCATCCGAGTCATAGATGGTCGCCGCGAGCGAACTTGATATGTCGGAGTAGTCAAGTTCTTCGTCAAGTTGCAACACTCGTCGAACAAGCATCTTGATGCACGCGAATAGTCTATGACGTCCGTGATTGGATTCATTATTCGATTCATCATCGCTCTCCTCCAACGATACAAACGAGCTTGACCCGTTGAAGTAATAGTCAGAGGAATCAGAAAAGAATGGAATTCGAAGTTGCTCTAAGAAACGGAAATTTTCCGAGGTAGAATCTAGAATGTATGGAATCAAAGGGTGAAAACGCATAGGGCAAGTACCGAACTCACAGAGTACGTTGTTTGCATTTTGGAAGTCGATTTTTGCATCGTGAAGAGTCGCCACAAGTTCATCCCTGCGTGAAGCATCAGAAGAATCAAGCGACTGTAGAACATTTTCAATTGCCTGGACGAATCGCTGCGATGAGAGGGCAAAGTCCTCAAGATGTTGATGTACGATGGGTTGGATATTGACCTCCATGCCGTGGAGTAGATCGTCATCTGCGATCATCTGATTGATATAGTTGGTGAGACGTACATCAACATCTTTGAGTGAAGAGATGTTGTTAGATTCTATTTCTTGGTCTGGAGTCGTAAGGAGGCGGATTCTTTCCTCCTCCAGCCATTGCTTTTCCTGTTTGGTATTCTGAATCCGATTGAGTAGTTCTGCAAACAGCGGGGATGATATCGTATTTTCTCCGAGGAAAATAAATGGATTGGAAATTTTAGAACTACCGGGGGTGGGGCATTTTAGAGATGTTAGAATTTCAATCGCTGAAGCATGGGTATTCGAAAATCTGACAATCCGTCCTTCAAGAGGGTCGACCTTGATAAACAAACATCGTATCAAAAGTGTGAGTCTTGAGAAGTAGGAACCTGATTGAGACCGCACCTGCCAAATGACATCCCTAAGATACTGAAAATTTTCCTCCGCTCGCTTTTTGGACGCTTCCCCGTGTAGCTGATCCCACATGGTAGTCACAATTGTGAGAGATCCAGACGAAAGTCTTAAGTTGTTGATGATGTTGATGTTGCGCATTGCGCTTCCAGGTACCCGTTTGTCGGTGATGCGACAAAAGTAGAAAACCATGGCTACCTCTTCTCTACAAAAGATATTATTATAAATTGAATGCATTATGTGAACAACAAATTCACAGGGCTCACCCGTCTGCGTCCTGCCATTCCTGAACCTTTCTCATTGTCTCCAGCGCCGACAGCTTGGTGTCCATGAATCCAGGAGTATCGACCAGACGAACTGGCCACCTAACAATTCTGGGATCAGTCAGATCTCCCTTCCACCACTCTCCAACCCAATTTAATGATAGATTTTTGACTTTAAAAGCCTGTACGTCCTGGGTCACGCTGTCTAGCGCATCTCCTGATATCCCCAAGGCCTGACCATTTCCTGCCAATGCTTCGATGAACTTTAAACAAAAATACTTTCACATTACAATATTGACTATGCTTATTAAGCAAGTAAACTCACTGAACTCTTTCCAGAACCCGTGCCGCCGAAGAGTCTAAAGCAGTAGTCAACGATGAAATATGGGTCACACTAGTTGTGATTCGCATACAGGATGTTGAGCGCATCATGTGTTTTGTTCTTAGGTTTGTGACGCCCAACGGAAACATCGCCAGTTTGCGTCATGAAATATTCGTTCATTGAGGAAAGGATATATGGTGACGACGGACTATGCTTTGGAAGGTGGGGGGTCTCAGAAAGAAACGCGGATGCCCATTCAAGTTGTTCCAATGCTGGTATCCACATGTCAGCCATGAGGCGCTTATACATGTATTTATAAACAAAGCACAAGCCCATTAATAGGACTGATAGGTATAGGTACGATATTTGACCGTCAAATGAATCTAATCATGAACCCACTGAGGGGAAGGGGTCGCAGGCCATGAAACCGTGACCTAATGATGTTCATCAAGACTGAGAGTAACTCCACACCCGCTCGCCTCCCTCTACCCTCTTTCGCCACTCACCAATGCCAAAAGGCAAGTGCGGAGAAGGGTTAAGTCTTATCTCAGCTCTATAATCAATTCACAAATTCGACTTAAAAAGATGTAGAAAAATACATGGCAAGTAGATAAAACAATGAGGGATGTCGATGATCTCAGAGCTTCGCCTCAATGAGGAAGTAAGATTCTTAAATAGCATCCAATTAATGCCACGATGTGGGACTATGCAACCAAAGATCAGCCTATATACAAAAGTGACCCCAAACGAACACTTACCCAAACGCGGCGCCCTCCGCAAGCTTCAGCATTGGCGTGCCTTTATAATCTGCCGTACCCTCCGACACACTGAGCCCAATCAAAAAGCATCAGAAACTCACGTTCGCATTTATATATTTTCACAATAAAAAAACGAGACGTACGTGTTTCCCCACCACGCCTGAACAGTATTCCTTCCAATATCACCATTGAGTGGGAACTGCAAACAGAAAAAGATGATCACGGCGCCAACGGCCACGCCCGCATCGAGCGCGGCGGAGAGGACATAGTTGTATTTCGTCCACCACGAAAAGTGACGTCGGCGAATAATATATTGGAAGATGAACCCGACAATGCCCCAGGTGACATAGTTCAGCGCTGTAGCTGGGGGGATATAGCCCGTTCCGGAGAATATAACGGGGAAGCTGCATGTCAGACCAGGTGAGTCAAGTGGGCAAGGTAGTACGTTTATGATGACGGAAGAACTCACTTGACATATCTCATCCAGCTGTTAGGGTACTTCTTGTTCAACAGGTACGATATAACAGGGCAAATAAACCCAACGAGGAAGAAGAAGGACAGTGCGTAATACACCTGGCCCTTGGAGAACTGGCGCGCTGGTCCGATGACGCCCCATATAATACTGGCAGTGCCAAATACTTCTGTTGACGGACATATAAATCCGCTGGGCTGTTTCTCTGTGCACATACCAGGGATGTTGGTGAACATCCACGCCTGAACGCCGAGCTGTACTGTTCCCGCGATGATGGATGCGACCACTTGAGCCCAGAACATGGAGCGAGGGGGGATCTTCATATAGTGCCCTAATTTGAAGTCCGACGTAAAAGTGAGCGCCTGTAACATGGTGATGTATCCCCACGTTTTAAACATCATCATTGCGACAGGACGGCCAGGCAGTCCGTATCCGATGATGAGCTCGGTGATGACGTTGAGTCCCACTTGTTGGTTCGTGATGGCTTGGATCATCCCAATTGGGATCACATACAGGAAAGCGATGACGAGTGCGAGGATGAACCATTGGCTGTATGGAGAAGCGTCAGATAAGGGTATTACATATTGGACTGGTTAACTAACACAGGGAACTTGGTGTCCCAGACTTCGATGGTGATTATACCAAAGGCAAACATGGTAACTAGGGAAAGTATGAGCATTGGACTTCGAGGCATGGTAGCGGTTTTGACTCATACCAAAGATCACAGCATACCACCATTCAGGGACCTGTGGGTAACGAGCCATAAGACGCGAGTGAATATCAGGTTGCTCGCGCATTGAACGCCTTGCTTGAACCCAAATCTGCTTGCGGTAGTACAGGAACGTGTGTGTCAGCGTAGCAGCAATAGACGCGAACGAAAGTCCATAAGACACCGCAAATGTCGTCGAGATAAAAAGCGGGCTATATGCGTCGTATGCCTCCTGATTAAATGTACCATCGGGGTTGGTGATCATGCTAACATTGTACGCGTTCCCGAAGCGATCGTAGGATCCGCGAGAGGAGATGGGCATGTATTTGCTATCCCATACATTGGTGTACTGTCGTATGAATTGTTATTAGATTGCGGAGAGGGATGTAGAAATTAAAAGCAGGCTTACATAGAGAACAGGCGTGAAGAACCAGAAGAAGAAGACAAAGCCTGCAATAATGTTGGCCTGAGCCCACCAAGGGTATGCCAGTGGCGAGCCGATTTGGGCGATCTGTAGGAGACTCAGGTAAGGAGTCACATCATCTACTAGAGGCAAGAGAGAGCCTCGAACCTGAGTCCAGTCGAAACTGATCAAGCTCATTCCCATCCCATGATAATATCCAAACATCTGATTCACTGGGATATTGTTCGGCGCAATCCAACAGACCCAGGCAAAGAAGCTAAGGGCGCTGAAGAGGTATCCCGGTACAAAGTACCAGGCGAATGAGCATAGGAAAGCATAGAAGAAAAATCGCTCTCGGCTGATACCGCCGCGGTTTCCGATACCCGCGTAGGTCTGAGAGTGGAGGGTGTTGAATAGTGTACAAGTGACGAGATTTAGAGGCCAAACTGATGGACAAGATGAGATACAGGTCGCTATTCAAGAATAGATGAAATGGCGCACTCATTGACGGAGGCTGAACCAGGAAGCGACGCGCGATACCACCGATTGAGAAACCAATAAGCTGAGTGGACATGACCAGCATCCACTGGTCTGATAGAGAAAATTGTTCATTTAGGCCAAGACGTCTGAGAATGAGGAAACTTACAGCCAAAGCTCCAGTTTTGGTTGTAATACACGCGTTGTACGGCTACGATGTCAGTGGCATAAGCGCTGTAGGCGCCAACTGATGCCATAATGGTTGAAAGGACATGTTCCTTGATCGAATAAGGACCCGGGTTAAGATGGATGCCAAATACAGTAACGTTCGGTAAGAGGCGTGCCCATGTGCGACCAAGAGGGAAAATGAGCAATTGGGCGACAATCTAAGGAATATGGCCGTAAATATATTTAAAGGCAGGGCCAAAAGAAAAACCCTTACACCGGTGATCGTAACAGCGGGGTAACGAAAGAAGAAGAATTGATTTAGGCCCTATTGGACGATTAGTATTGGGAGCGATGTTCGAAAAGCATGTATTTTACCGGGATAATGATAGCCCAGATAATGCCTAAAACCCATGCACGGAACGTCGAGCATGGAATGGATGGGTCGTCGGTGTTGGTAACAGCAGACCGAACTTCGGGGTATGGTGAGTCATCCTCTAGAGATGGACGCTATCGTGAGTATATCATTGTACTCCGAGGTTATGCATCTGAAGCATGTACCTAGAATTCCCGCCATGGCAGCGTCTTTGTCCATGTTGGGGTCGTCGAACTCAGGGAGCGCGAGCGCCACCACCTCCAACTCTGAGATAACGTTGTTAGTACATGAGTTACACAAAGCAGAGACAGCACAAACTCGAGTCAGACAACTGCTTCTCTTTATCATAGCCTGCTTGGACTGCAGTATCCCCTGGATGAGACATGATAAGCAAAGAGGAAAGTAAGCTGGTTAGACGGTTGTTCATACCTGGTATTTGTATTCAAACACAGAACAGCGCCCATCTGGAGTCCGGTTAGATCGATTCAAGAGCTTATAGTGTCTCCATGTGTAGCTTGAAGATAGTGCACATGCTTTGGAACTCATGTTTAATTGCATTGAATCTCGTTCTCATATATCGGTAGCATACAATTACAAACGCTGGAATGATAAAGATGAAATCACTGCAACGACGCGGGCATACATCAACAGCAGACGCACCTGTAGAAAAACGGGGATCTGGTTTCTTGTAAGGCGTGTTGATTCATGAATGGAAATCATCGTGTTCCATGTGGGGGTTGCGCAGTCCTTCAATGATAAGGATGGATAATACAACAGCTTGAACACGATTGCAGGCTGTATTGTATGTATCGCTTCAACAAAGAGCGATTTTGATGTAAAGACTTTTACTCCAGCTGCCAATAAAAGCGTACCTGAAAATTATAGAGTTATCCGTATGAAGCGGGAGTGCGTCATTAACAACGAAAAGATACAAAAATAGTTGTCAGTCCACGATGCTAGGTTCAGACCTTGTGCGTACCATTCAGTTTACTCCTGGTAAGAATCGGAGTATCAATGAATCGTGAAGTTTTCGGCGACCAAGAAAGCTGAATCCAATCAAGGTTTGGGAAGACAATTCATATATCTCATGTGGAAGCAACTAGCATATGCTCTGCTCAAAACAAAGCGCATGGTAGATTCAATTAGTGCATCTAATTTAAGACGGTGATGGATGTGATTGGGACGAACCAAAAATAAGCTGTATTCCCAATTCAGCTTCGACGCACGACACATGTACAGAGGTTAGACAGAGAAGCATGGATGCCGTAGCTGGGACCCATATGGAACCAAGTAGACCCATTAAAAACCGATGAAAGGTACACGACCCCGGAGTCATCACAACGGCGTCAGACTCGTATCAGAGGAATGACGTCTAAACATCATGCACACATGCATCAACGAATACAACAGAATCAACGCAGATGGTAGTTACTGGTGATAGTTAGATATATACGATACTGTATATAAATCGTACCTGCATTCCGAGGATCAGAAATAATTCACGTTGTCAGATGATTTGATCTTCAAATTCCTGTTTACCCAAAATAAATCCGATAATCTGAAGCGGGATGAAATTTGAAACTTACAGTATCGGACTCATTCTGAAGACACCTGCGTACCAAGAACCCAGCTTCCGAACGAATTTTGTCCTCCGCCATCGCTACCCTTTAGGAAATAATTCCCTGCTATGGTGGCACATAACCCCTAAAACAAACGGAATGTGTTCATGAAAGGAAGGCCCCTCTCGTGAGCCTGATACAAATCTAGACAGATGCATCATTGAGTGGTCCGGAGCAAAATCTCAGGAAGTGTGTTGCATTAGGACAGTAAAACATCGCAACAGAGCAAAAGGAAACGAGGCACGCTTCAGTGTCTCCCTACAGGTCCTTGATGATAGGGGTCCTAGCCAACGGAAGGCCATGAAAAGTCTTAAAGGCAACTTGAACTTCGGTGCATAGGATAAGTTATTAGTCCAGGAAATGTAAAAAGAAGACAAAAACGACAAGTTACTATGGTACCGTGACGATTCAAATTCAAAGCTTGAACCCTCCAGCTAATCCCATCACATTCTCGGGGTCAATTTTCTTCTTCATCTTCCTCAACTTCGGTAAATTCGCTCCAAAGATATTCTCCAAAGGGGTATCATAAAGAGCGTAGTTGGGATACATCGCAGCATCTTTCGGGATTTTCTGACCCTGAGCGACGGCGGCTGTTCTGAGGCGATTCGCAATGTCCTTCAAAGCCTGATGATAAACACCATCAGACTCGACATCAGGCCAGGCAGCGGCGAGATTGAATGGAAGGAATGCAGTATCACGTTTGGCTGGGTAGGCACTTGGGAGCTGAGTGTGTTGCAGGATGTTCGGCAGGAATGGTTCAACGGTCAACCCAATAAACGTGTTGTTGCGCGATGTCAATGATGCTGCTGACTGGACATTCCAAAGATAATTGAGCGTCGTGATGTGAGGATACACAGTGAGGTAGACGTACCATGACTTCTGTAAGGGTTGAGTTTATGAACTGTGGGGTGATATCTTGATGAGGCAACGCCTGGAAACGTCCTCTGAAACCAATGCAAGGATGAATCAGAGAACGTCTGAGTACATGCCGCGGAAGGATCTCACCTAGGGTTCTGGAACAGAGCACTAGGATTATTGGACTTCACGAGATCGGAAAAACGTCTCGTCTTGAAATCATTCATAATGAACGGGAGTGAGAGGAACGCGTCAAATATCCCCGCAGGTGGGTTTGGCCCGTCGTAGAAAAGCAAGACACTGGCCATCGGCTATCAAGTTCGCTCATTAGCCTTAGTCCCTTAGTCGTTGACAGTGAAAAGCGGAATCAAACCGACCTGAGTCATCATCGAGAAAAACATCACCAGCATGCTAGCTTTGGGATCTCGGACATTCTTGTGGAACTCAGCAGTAGCAGCAGCTAGTTGACCCAAACCTGGAGGTGGAACGAGCGAGTTGCCACCCTATATAAAACACGGTTAGATCGTGTGCATAAGGTTGTGGAGGAGCGGAGAATGCATACCCAGACCATATTTTGAGTGAATGTTTTGAATGTGATTTTAGTGACGATACCCTAGAGGGAAGGCAGGACAAGTGTAAGCTATCGCCGCAGGCAGAAAATGATGAATTATCTTACGAAGTTGTTTTGCGTTCCCTATAGCGGAAAGAAAATTGTCAGATGGTTGTAAAAGAAGATAAGAATTAGAAACAGCCTTTGCCCACCTTAAGAGCAAAGAATAGCTCTGGGTCTTTGGCGTGGGTGATGGTGCAGATGGAACCATCAGGCTTTACAAGCCTAAATGCCTCAATAGTGTCAACGGTAAGGCCGTACTGGTTGGTTAGCCAAGAGTAACCTATGCCATTTTGTCAGAACGGGGCCGTAAGTAAAGAGGCTCAGGGGAAATGGGAATACCTCCGCCCAAACTCAGACCAGCGACGCCAATGCCACTTGCCCTTCCCCCAACTACGGTTCTATTATGGGCTTCCAAGGCAGCATAAACGTCATCCCAGAGAAGCCCCATGCCGACTTCCGCAGTTTTAGAGGATGTTTTATAGTTAATGTCCGAAAAGCGAGTCATAGAGATATGGACCCACTTCGTCGAGGAAAACCCAGGATTGCTGGTATGACCACCTCCCTTGACCTGTCAGAGGATATGAACATGAGATCTTGGCAAGGGCGGAATATCCACTCACAGCAAAAGGTGTGCGGGTTCGGCCAACGATTTTCAACTGTACGTCATTGGTGTAAGCAAATAGCGAAACAAAAAGGCTTGCATACTTACAATGGCTGCCACGTCATCTTCTTTTCCTGGCTCAACAACACACAGAGAGCGTTGGGAACTGGAGACTGTCCAATGGGAAACAGCTTTTTCATAGTTCGGGTCACCTAAGATGCAAAGACGCGTTAGAAAGCTTCAACAATTGCAAGTGTAGTGTAACGACGTACCAGGATAGAAAACAGCAGACGCGGGGGATATCTTTTTAGCTATTTGAGCACAGACATGATCAGAACGTCCACCGTCATGCTGGTGAGGAAAGGCGAAACCAAATGAGGGTAACAAAAGAAGGATGAAGTAGACAGCAGTTGGAGTGATAGAAAGACGCATCTTTCTGAGCTAGACTGGTGGAGAAGATGGAGGTTGGTGGTTTGCGGAACAGCGGTATTTAAGTGAATTGTTGAAGTCAGGGCATGGAAACGGACAGGTAAATTGAGCTCATCCCTGGCTCTGTGTATTGGAAAAGAACGACATTTTGCAGAAGCAGGCGCAGCAATGAAATAAGAAACATATGACGAGATCATGAAGGATCATTCAATACGACGGCAGTTGATCTTAGCCCTGACTCCGAGTCGGATTGGGTACGATTTTTCGTTCTCATCATCTGCGAAAGATACACCCTTAAGATTGTGATAATGAATGATCTATAGATGTCGAGACGCACCTCAGATAAATCATAAAGCCCAATTGCTTGTGAGCCTTGTACTGGTATGAACGAAAGGCCATATAGCGGAGAGTGTTGTGCATGATTTATATCATGAATTGGCTATGCGAGTAAATTCCACCTCCCTGCGCGTGCTGCGGTCGTTGGAGTAATACAGTTCAAGCGTGCCAATACTCGCCGAGAGTCCGTAATGACATGCATTGTATAGATTCTTCCAACGCAGACCCATAACTCCCAAGATATGCCCGAAAGGCGCAGCAATGTCCGGCATTAGGAGTCTAGATGGTTACATGCCGGAACTGATATTAGTGTGCAATTTGACGTGTAAGTGTGGTTGCCAGATGCTGGGGGGGGATGTGGCATCGATGGTGGGCTATGTCAGATGGTTGTATGAGACCACACGTTCTTTGAGTACTTTAATAAGCGCCGCAGATAAATCATATTGAACCAGATAAGCGCAATGGACGCCAGAGTCGTTGACGAGGAGGGATGATGATGATGGTTGTGGTTGAAAATGAATATCAGGGTTGGTGGCTGTGAGACCACGGATCAAAGCGCTGTGATTGGTCAGTCATCATTTTCAGGGCACCAACAGAGCACAAACGCCTCGTCGCCAAGGTCCTGCAGCGATTCCGAGAGAGAGTACAGATTTTTATTATTGTCCAATAAATGCTGGCACAAACGCAACTTGCATTGATGAATAGTTACATGTACTATCAATGGTTATATATTTATAGCTTAAATCCTCCAGCCAATCCCATCACATTTTTTGGGTCCACGGCACGCTTCAATCTTCTCAACTTGGGCAAATTTGCACCAAACAGCTGCTCCAAAGGAGAGTCGTCTAGGGCGTAGTTTGGATACAAAGGTGCGTTGGCAGGAATCACTTGACCTTGCGACACTGCCGCAGATCTGATGCGTCCTGCCATATCCTTGATTGCCTGGAAGTATAGTCCATCGGATTCTGCGTCTGGCCACATGGCAAGCACATTAAATGGGAGGTAAGCCTTTGTGCGTGTACCAGGGTACGCGCTGGGGAGATTGTTCTTTGAAAGGATATCGGGACGGAACGGCTCCACAGCAAAACCAATAAAAGTATTGTTCTTCGTAGTCAGGGTTTGACCAGACGACTACTCATCCCGAAAAAAGAGAAAAAAAAACATGAGTCAGGGAGTGGATAGCACAATACCAGAAGGTAAACCACATACCACAAGCTCATTCATTATTGCACCAAGGAACTCAGGTGTGATATCAACATGAGGCACTCCCTGAAAAAATGCTCTGTGAACGAGAACATTAGTCAGACAAGTGGTTGATGTAAACAGAACATCATTACCTAGGATTTACAAAGGGCATAACAGGAGACGACTGAACAAGTGAGAGGTAGCTTCTTGTCCTCACATCGGTTGCTAGCGCTGGAATTGACAGGAACGAGTCAAAGGTACCCGCTGGAGGAGTTGCGGCATCATAGAAGATCAACACACTCGCCAGGGGCTGGTAACTCGGTCAAGAGGTAGTTGGACTCGTAAAATAATGGATACTCACCCTTGTCATTGTTGCTCCATAGGTGGCGATCATACTGGCCTTTGGGTCGGTTACTGTAGCATGGAACGCGGCGGTGGCAGCAGACAGTTGATCCAAAGATGGTGCATCAAAGACGAGCAACCCACCCTAAAATCGTTGAACGTTGGTACCACCCTTCTCAGCTCGTTGTAAACAGAACCACATACCCACACAGCCGTTTGAGGGACCGTCTTGAAGGTAATTTTAGTGACTATCCCCTTTAAAAACACCAGGAGATCAGTTTCGCCACAAAAGCGGTACATGTAGCGTGCGTACAAAGTTGTTTTGGGTCCCCTGGAGAAAAACACTCGTTAGAGCAGATTACGCGTGATAAACAACGACTACGCATACTTTTAAAGCGAAGAACAGGTCAGGTTGGTTTGCGTGTGTGACTGTAGTGATAGTGCCATCAGGCTTTACGAGCCTAAAAGCTTGAATATTATCCACAGTGAGGCCATATTGATTTGTCTTCCATGAGTAACCTGAGGGTTTAAAATTGTTACGGAGCATTTTTAGAGCAGAAAAAAATATTTCTCTACCTCCTCCGAGAGCCAATCCAGCTACTCCAACGCCGCTCACTCGCCCACCAACAACGGTCCTGTTAAATGGCTCCAACGCCGCGTACACGTCATCCCAAACAAGTCCCGTGCCAACTTCAGCTGTCTGTGTGGGCCGTTGATACTTGATATCTGAAAACCTCGTCATAGAGATATGGATACCAGGAGTCGAGGAAAATCCTGGATTAACACCATGTCCGCCGCCTTTGACCTGTAAGACGTGATCACCATAAGCCACACGCCGTGTTTAGTAAATAAAAGTTGCTCACAGCAAAGGGTGTACGTGTACGACCAACGATCTTGAGCTAAGAATGATGGGGTTAACTCGCTGTGTCAGGTAATAGGAAGCCCAACTCACTATCTCGGCAACATCAGCCTCTTTCCCTGGTTCAACTACGCATTTGGAGTGTTGCGTGCTTGCTGAGGACCAATGAGATATTCCTTGCTCATATCGTGGTTCTCCTAAAAACGCGATCAAGACTATTACGAGTGTAAAACGATACCGGCTTGAGCCTTACCACTATAATATACCGCAGACGCAGATGATACTTTTCTGGCGATTTCACGGCAAACGGGGTCACGAGAGAGCGGACCTGACGGAGTTGCAAAAGAGGTGAAGGCCGAGGCGACCAACACTAGGGCAATTAAATGCAGAGATCCTGGATGGGAGAGCATCTCAGCCTTGGAGGATAGGAAGGAGATCCAGTCTTCTTATCCCGTATTTATATCATGATCTGACAAAGCGTATAAGGAAGGTACATCAAACAATAAGTTGACATACCAAGAATTCAGCCAACAACGTAACTTGATAAGCCCCGCCGTCATTTATTGCGCCCTGATTATAATCAACCTATGGGAGTAGTTTCAATCAAAAGGAGGGGAGAAATCTCCAGTTATTGCATTTATTCGCCTGAAACGTCGGCGTGATGTCATTTTATAGGCAGATTAATAAGAATTGAAATTTACCGTGCATGCCGAAGAGACTCGTCCCTTTCACCAATGTAAATGCTTGATAATCATCGGTGAAAACCAAGTTTGCGTGTTCCTGTCCCTTGCTCTTTACACGCCGTTTGGTCAGCGATTTCGCGTTTCAAGGCTGTTGGATGCTACAAATTATGAGGCCACTTTTTTATGGGAGCTTGTAAGGAGTCGACGAACCTGAAAGAATTCCCCGCCCAACCCGTTGCGTCAACCAAGTAGCCAACAAGGAATTTATTTCATGGGAAGATTTGGGGCCATCGTTGCAGTTCTTTGATATCAGCGCCCTTAGACAGGCTGCTCCATTCGATAGAAGTTATGAAATAAAGAGGATGAGTGTAGATTGGGAGGTGCTGTGACGCAAACCGCTGTGGCAGATGTTCGGTTGAGTCCTCAAGCATAAACAGAAGATTGGGAGAGTTAACGTACCAAGTTTCTCAAAAGCCTAACCAGGAAGACGTTAAGAATGTATGAAGAACGTGTCACGCTAATCGATGAGGGATTCAGATAAAGCAAGGCTGAACGAGCACCAACACGACAAAAAAACTTGAGGGCAAGTATAACACGATGGATCAGGGAAGTTGGCGCGAGAAGCACGCGTCCATATTAAAAGTATTTCCCCTGCATGTGTATCACCATCTTGAACCGCTAAGTGCTTTAAATTCGTCAGTTAGGACCATGGATACCGAGAGGTAAACATACCTCGGGTTTTGAACGCCATAGCCAGATATCCTTTAATGCCTCAAAATCAGCTGTCTCATTACATAGAAGCCGAGTAACATCTCGCAGAAAATAAAAGATAATTCATCACTCTATTGGTGGTTGAACAATTGCCAGTGGAATACAAGGTGGCTAAATTTCTGGAGTTTTTCGCTCATCAGTCGTCCGCATGCTATCCAATGTATGATTTTAGACGTACATCTCTCCAAGCTTCAACTCCGTGCAATTTCAAGAACTGCAAAATCTCCTTTTTACGAATATAGAGCCGACTTGGACAGTATACACACGTCGTTGTCTCGTCCCTGGTAGGTTGGAAGGCGTGCACTGGGCGTACACGTCACTCATGGTCAATGCACCGATGGAGCATTATCAGAAGTTTTCCTGACCATCCCTCGAGCTTAATTTGGGGCCATATTGGGCGAGACACGATTCAGATGAGGATTAACAAGGATTCATACAAAGTCATCGTGGTCGTTGAAGTTCAAGTTGCAAACGAAGGGCTTGGTGGCTGTGAACCCACGGATCAAATATCACGGACCGAACTCCGGAGCGGGGATCCAGTGGGGATCACTCCCCGCAATCTCTGTCATGTCCAAAGTCGAAGATCTGAGCGCTCTGAGCGCTGAAGTTCGAACGATTTTATGGATAGACAAAATTAAACGCCTTTTGAATTTTATGTGTAAATAATCCAATAATTCGCCTCTTTAGTGTCCCTCAGCTCAGTAATAGCCATTGGAGATGAGATTGTTTCGCGTGTTTGCCGCTAACATATTACATTAGATTTTATCCAAACAAGGATGACATTGGAAAGATAGACTCACGGACGCCAGTCAACACACCCTTCAACGAAAGCTGATCAAGCGTAGATGCCATAGCCGCAGGCGTTTGATTACCCTTTAAAGCGATAAGATATGCAACAAGGCCAGCGACATGGGGTGTTGCCACAGAACTTCCGGTAAGTCTTCTAGGCTAAGATCAACGTTAATATATAAGTGTTCTTAAAAGGTGCAGTATTTATTGAAAGAATGAACGTACTGCTGATCCTCCAATCCATGCGCTAAGAATGTTCTCTCCCGGCGCGTAGAAATCAATCAAAGATCCATAATTCCCTGTTCCAAGTCGTGCGTCTGCGAAAGTGCTGGCAGCGATGGTCAGGGCTTCTGGAACTCGAGCAGGAGATGACGTCGAAGCATCTTGGTTAGAGTTACCAGATGCCACCTAAATTGTACACGGGTCAGAATGAATACTCGCAGAGGTAATAGAAAGAGTTTCCAATGCTCACACAAACATGAATACCACCAGCAATAACGGCTTTTACTGCATTATCCATCGCTACCGAAGCACTTCCTCCAAGAGAGAGTATGATTACTCCTGGCCTACCCGTTTTCTGAGCATTATTTGCAGACCAGTTTATCCCTGAAATTCTGGGTTCAAACAAGTCAGTATCCGGTGTTACTGTTAAAAGTCAGAATACGCACATATCTGAAACTGCTCCACTTCTAGAGACGGGGATGCGATCAGTGTGTCAAGCCCAGTGGCAGTCAGGAAATTAGATATCTTGGACTTACCCAGCGTCACTCAAAGCCTTAACAGCAATTATATTGGCCAACTGGGCGTAACTTGTCAGTTTTCGGCGAGTTGACGCCCAAATATTCTTATCTCACCTTCGCCACGCCGTATGTGCTCCCGGCAGCGATTGCACTTAAACATGCGTGAATGAATACTTCAATGACACATCCAAACGATTTGTCTTACGCAATATGGGTGCCGTGTCCGTTACCATCCACATTCCTGTATAAGAATATTTCCTTTGAATATAAACCGTCGAAGCAATTGCAAAGGGATCGTCGAACTACTCACGCATATCCACCGAACGTGGCGCCCCAACTGGCCCGACCTCCGAATTCGGGCTCCAGGTGACGACTCAATTTATTGCCTTACATCGTTGCGATGCAAGAATACTCACATGGTTGATGTCGACGCCTTATACCAAAGAGATGTTGCAATGTTAGAACAATGATACCCAGAATATATTTGGTGGCTTTACCAGTATCTATGCACGAGATAAGTGACTTATACCAGTCCTATAAGACACATGCACTCACCAACAACATAAATATCAACTCCCTTTCCGCCGCTCCCATCATAGTTGTAAGTAAAGTTCAGGACGCTGGATTTCCGGATCATTTGGTAAGTTTTTCCGACTACATAGAATTTGATTACCATCACGCACGTTGCAGAGCCTGTAAGACGAGTCTTGGAGCTAATACGGGCTAGATTCCATGGCGCCCCGGTTCTAAGAAGAAAGACACAAGTTTGTGAATCTGACGGAACGACCTTGGGCGAGTGTCACAT
This sequence comes from Panaeolus cyanescens, assembly GCA_002938355.1. NCBI lineage: Eukaryota > Fungi > Basidiomycota > Agaricomycetes > Agaricales > Panaeolus > Panaeolus cyanescens. The sequence continues at coordinate 17,100 of NHTK01001001.1, forward strand.
ACTGAGTAGCCATCGATGTCATTATTCCATCTTCAGAGATAAGGGCGACGTCGGGACTCGATCTGAATTTATTAATTGTATCCTCGTTAAATACCCCTAGCTCAAAGTTTAGCCTCATAAATAGAGGAATTTACATGGGACTTCTACTCACCTGATATCCCATTGATAATATCCAGCTTTGTAATCCCGCCTTTTGCCCTTGAGGAGACCTCCTGATATAGAGAGCTGGACTCATACGAGGCTCCTTCTTTGAATTGGATTATATATCTTCCTGATACCTTTCCTTGGTAGCGTTCGACGGACAAGAGGGGGGTCGTCACAGCAGCGACGAAGCAAGCCCTAAATGCACAGAAGGCGACGGCAAGAGAAGCAAAGCTGGTGCGCATGATTTTGGCGAGGTAGGTCCTTTGAGGGCCCACAGAATACATAGTTTATTTATATATCAGACCCCAAGAGACGGAGTACCAGACCAAACATAAGCTCTCGAAGGCGTGTCAGCGGGTACTCCGGAGTACCGTGTGGTGACCATCGAGCTGGCAGTCCACTCTTGGACTCATGAGCAGGACGAGTAAGTTTTTATCTTGTGCACCATGTCATACAACATCCCAAGTAAGACAAAAACTGTATCACACAGAAGCATTGGCAGCATCGAATCTCAGTTGATGCATGGCGGGCATTGTAGGCGAGACGTCGGCAAATTACGAAGAACTGATGAGCATGTGGAATGAGCACACCTATGCCCATGTAAGCATTGAATCAGTATGAAAGATGAATATTACAGAGTAAAACGTCCAAGAGGACAGTGGAAACATGTGCAAAGCACGGTGCAGTGGTTAAGATAATCTTATCTGAGCGAAACCTGGGACCAACCTGGGACTGAGCTAAATCGGGGAATAATTGCCGTATATGGGCTGCGTAGCCCCTATATTTACCTCGAGCCAACTAAAGTCTTGAAAGCGGGTCGAACATGTTATGCACAAACTGTTAGATAAGTAGCTTTATTGGAGGATTTATCTTGGTACTTTTGACTCGCTCATGCACAATGTACAACGAAGTCTTTGCCTGACTGCCGCACCTTGGCCACATGCCTCCCGTCCTTGGAATCGATGTGGAGCAACTTTGCTGACATATTATTAAGACCTTCACATTGACACGCCCCTGAACCCCACGTTGAGAAGGTCTTCCATTGCTTCTACGATGTTGCCGGACTGAAGACATTCTGATTTGGCTTACCACGACTGAATTACAGGCTGTATTCAGAACACGAGGACAGCCGAGCCATATTCTCCAATGAACTCCTTTCCTCATCATACTTCTATGGCATGCTGCGATGATGTCGCACTTTTAACGACACTCCAGTCCTCCCTGCGGCTATGTTTTAGGTTTATTCGGTCTTTTTCAAGTAGTAATTTTTGATAAACCACTCAATGCTGACTCGTGTTTCATCCCATCATCTCCGGAGCCGCCCATCAAAAATTCAGCTGATAACGGGGTTGGCTGGCGAGTGAGGTATGTCAAATGAGACAGAATGCAGTGCATGTTCATCGACAAGCTGATTGTTATCTTGTCCAACTCAGTCTTCCATATCAAGGTGGTCGTTTTCTAGATGTGTTGGCCGTTGGACGGCACAAGGGCACCTGAACAATGCTTTGGTCGTGTTTCAACCCCACCACGTTGGTTACTAACGCTACCAAACGACAACATATTGAGTTTCTTTTCATTGATTTGCCTGATAGAAGCTCTTGGCCTATTCAGCCTAATTTTAAAACGACTAAATTTCTCCGTTTCTCCGACAGCACTTCACTCTCAATTATTAAACGCTCTCGGAATCCAACATTCAAAGCATGAACATCGTTACAGCCTACTTCGGAGATCTACAAGCTCGTGCCGTTGAATGCAAGGGTCATAGTATGGGCCTGTCATCTGATTCTCTAAATTATTTGTACAACTCACGTTTGCGACTTTTAGCAGCAGGCTGCACATTGGCATGCTCAGCTTGACTATTTAAGACCGCCAAAAGACACTAGGAAGACCTAAAGGCCCGCTTCTCCAAGGTCTTTTTTTGCCATGATTTATCTTTGGATTACTTCTTTACTATTCTCCTTGTTTCTTCCTGTGGTGCAGTCTGCTCGATATTACCAGACTGACAGCCACACGGGAACTGGATTCCTCAAATCCTTCAGCGTCGAAGCCATCTCTGATCCAACCCATGGTCGTGTGTACGTATTACTTCTACGCTCGAGGATCCGTGATCACAGCTCTAACGCGATCATGTTAAAATTTAGTCGCTACGTCGATGCCAGCACTGCTGCCAGTCAGAACCTGACCTACGCTTCTGGCGATCACTTCGTGCTTCGCGCGGATTACAAGAAGACGCTTAGCTCCAGTGGCCCAGGGCGCGACTCTGTCCGAATCCAATCCAACAAGCGGTACACTACCTCTGTCATGATGTGAGCACCCTCACTTTCCTTCAGCTTCTACGACTGTTTGTTAACCGGGCTATAAGATTCAACATTCGACACATGCCGCAAGGGTGTGGGTGAGTGTTGTCAGTTTAAACTCATCATAACGTATCACTAAGAATTACGTAGCACGTGGCCAGCGGTGTGGACAGTTGGGGACAATTGGCCAAACCAGGTGAGCTCGTAGGTCCTGACGTTGAGGTGATAGACCAGTTAAGCTTTTATTAGGGTGAGATCGACATTCTCGAAGGCGTAAACGATCAAGGACCAAACCGAATCACCCTCCATACCAACTCGGGTATGTATTTCATGATTATCTCTGATACGTATATCATACTAACTTAGCACTCAATCGTCGCGACAGGTTGCACCATGCCCTCCTCGCGATCGCAAACAGGGTAAGCAGCTCAATAGTCAGGCGGTGCACATAACCTCAAAACTCTCAGCACTTCGTTGGGGAATAACTGTGATGTTGCAGCCACCAACAACGCAGGTTGTGGAGTCGAAGTTACAGACACGAGGAGCTATGGGTCTATTTTTAACAACAAGGGTGGAGGATGGTGCGTTTTCACAATTACACCGTTTAAATTTATACCTCTTGCTTATCTTCACGCGTTTTCAATCGATTCAGGTACGCCGTCGAGCGCACAAGCTCCTTCATAAAAGTATGGTTCTGGTCTCGGGCTGCGGATAACATTCCAGATGACGTCAGGAATGGCTACGACGAGGTTAACACTGACAACTGGGTTCGTATTCCCAGAAATAGCTGATCAACTGATCTGTTTTTGACCTCTATCACAGGGGACTCCTCGAGCCTACTTCCCTGGAAGCAGTTGTCCAATGTCTTCGAAGTTCGGTCCGCATAACATTGTCATCAATTGTACGTCCATTGCAACCTTTAAGCAGCAATCACACGACATACTGATGAACCTTATTAATGATTCCGCAGTGACCTTCTGTAAGTACCATCCGTAACTTTTATTAGGGGTAGCATTTCTAATCCGAACCCACGAATCTGCTCACAGGTGGTGACTGGGCAGGCTCTGCATACGGGTCCAGTGGTTGTCCTTTGTCGTGCAACGGTGAGTGATCAGTGAATGTCTTAGCAATAATCAACTGATAAAAGATGCGCTGATACATAGACTACGTCAACAACAACCCATCTGCGTTCAAAGACGCTTACTTTGACTTCCAGTGGCTCAAAATTTATGGTCTTTAGATGTAAGGGTCGAGCGTTAACGCAGAAAGTTGATATTGCTATGAAGAGTTGTAAGTAAATTTATCGTGTATTACTAGCTCAAGCATACATTTGTAAATGTTATGAAAATGATATCCATCCCACCTTTTAAATTATATTAAAATGAGTGGTCTTTCATGATAAGCGCCCTTCATGGTCAAGTGACAATTCATTTCCGAGCCATTGGATTGTTGGTCAGCCCGAAGCCCAACAAGGACTTGCTGTGTTTTGTGAGAATGAAGTTATGTCAAATTGATAATCAACGTCTCTGAGATTTTTCGAATTTTTACTTCGAAAGAATGCGCCCTGCTGCGCATATCTGATGTAGCCTCAACCCTGCAGGGTCGTCGGCGTATCCGAGTGCGTGTTTCCCCATCAACAACCTAAAAACTGTCTTGTATGGTTGCTGTTGGTTGTCAGGAGTCACTTAACGAGACCACCATCTGTGTTCATCCACCATCACCCTTCTCCCCAAATCCCTTGACGGCTTCTTTTCACCTTGCCGTGTCGGTATGATTTTGACGGAGGGCCTCCACGTTGACGATGAGCGAAAACCAGCAGGCATTTCCAGTCTTGTGCCAGACACCGCCAGCCATGACTCTGAATGTCAGCCTCTGCTAAATGACAGCCCTCCCCCATACGGTTCAACATCAAGCTCAGCATATTTCCAACCCCCGAATATACATCATACCAGTAATGTCAATCCAAAGTCACAGGGACGGTGCAAGAGCCTTCATCGAAAATGGCAGCGTGATTGCCCAATTGTTTTGTTAACACTTCTCATGTTCGTTGTTTTACTCTATGGATTGTTTTATGTACAGGATGGGATGCCTTGGGTAAGTCTCCTTTGTTTCTTCATCCTCGAGCTCGCTAATTATGCCCACAGAACCCAAAGGAATTGAAATACCCTACCCCAAACGGTGTCTCGCTCCTCGGTTGCATCACTCCCAGTGATTGGATTGACCTATCTGAAAAGGCAGACGACAGTGGAATGCATAGCTCAGAAGTTGTCTATGACATTCCTTTGAGTGACATTTCCCTTGTTCTGCTATCGAAAGGAACGATGGCAGACGGCGACCTCAGCATCACTGTCAATCCAGATCTACCTGGGGATCGGGTGGATGTGAGGGTTATGGCTGCATATAGTCACAGATGGGCTCGAGATTTAGGGAAGGTCTGCCGAGTCTCTCAGCTGCGTGAGTCCAGGGAAGGAGGAAGTGGTATAGGGATCTTTGTAAGTACCTTCGACGACAAGCGGTACGCCATACAAATGTTTATCGCATATTTTTTTCCGTCAGACACCGCTTCTTGAGAAGCCTGCACCTTCTAAAGCTGTACTACGTTATAAAACGGTAGTTATGCTGCCCCTCTCAGCACTAACAGGTGCCATGACAGGCCTGGACATCGACATGGATAACACCCGCTTGCAATTTGGAAACATCTCAACTCATCCTTTTCGAAACGTTGATCTGCGCACCACAAACCGAGACATGGACATTAAGGTTGGTTTGATAACCCAAAAATTCCTTGCAGTACATGCTACACTTACATTTCTATCACATCATTGAAGTCAGTGATAGGGGAGTCGGTATACATTACGACTAGTCACGTTGATATCAAAGGCAAATTCCAAGTCTCCGACAGTCTATCAATAAACTCTGCAGTTTCCGGCATCGATATCGAAGTCATCGCCAGTGGCTCTCCTTTCCGACAACCAAGGATTACCTTGTCGACTTCCGACAGGTAAGAAGCGATTTTCTTGTATCATATAATGCAGTCTATAACCGGGACAAATTCTGAAATTGAACACAGACCTTTAATCGCTAATCTGAGTCTCACTTCTGAATCTACAACGGAGACAGGGGGGATGTTTGATGTTGCCGTGAGCGCGATGAACGGCCCACTGGACATCAAATTCGCAACCCAGCCCCTTGACTCGAAATTGAAACTCGCCGCATCATCCACCAACTATAGACCATCTGTGCTGTTGAATACAGCGTATGAAGGAAGCTTCGACGTCTATGGTCACAATCCGACCTTGAGATGTGATTCCACCATCGCTGATCCCACAGGAAGGAATAGGCCGCGCATTTGCTGGTCGACATCAGGCAGTCATGATTTGTCGGGCTTCACGTATTGGGAGAAGGAACACGAGCGTTCTGGGCGTATTACTTTTTCAGCCATGAATACGAGTGGTGTTGAACTTGCTTTTGGGTAATAGTGACTCATGTTTACCATGAGAATGCGTATCACTTAAGCTCGCAAACCACCGAGGTGTATCCTTTTTCTAAAACAATGTAATATATCAAATAATTGACAATCCAGGAAGGCGTGAGCATAGGCAGGTCTACTCGCCTCTCTCAGAGCTCGAGACGAAGTGACCAACATTTTTGGCGCACTTTTAGTGATGATAAGCCCCGGACTGTTCAACAATACATGGCCTTGAGCCGTAAGAGTCCGACTGATAAGCGCACTTCAAGATAAAGTGTCCGTGGATAATTCTTCCATACTTCACTTTTAATCAATCTAAATCAACGATGGAACCTGTGTATGAGAATAAGGTGGTGTAATAATACTCGCTGATACTCAGTGCCTTCATAAGTAGGACTCTGGCAGAGGGAACGCGCTCGCTCAGGCTCGCTCCAGTGACATTTGGCGCACAGGGTCATTGGTTTATCTGAATGTTGTTTACACTTTTTCGGGATCCACCACCTTCTAATTACATTAAAATAAATGTCTTTTCTTAAGCGCTCTTCATTCTCACGTAATAATTCCATCTCCGAGTCATTGGAGAGTCGGTGTCAGCCCAAAGCCCAACCAGAATTTTCCGAGCTCTTGATATCTATAATTGTTCGAATTTTACTAAAAAAATGTGCCCTGCCGGACATATTTGATGTAACTTCAGCCCTGCAGGGTCGTCGGCGTATCCGAATCAACAACCGAGAAACCCTGCTTCGACGTCGTTCTTGGTTGTCAGGACTCTGTGAGAAACCAAACAACCGTTTGTGTTCATCCACCATCACCTTCTCCCCAATTTCTTTGACGGCTTCACATAGAACAAACGCTAAGATTGTTTTTACCCTACTGTATCGGTATGATTTTGACAGAGGACCTCCGCGTTGACGATGAAAGAAAACCAGCAGGCATTTCCGGTCTTGTGCGAGACACCTCCAGCCACAATGCCGAATGTCAGCCTCTGCTAAACGACAGTCCTCCCCCGTATGGTTCAACATCAAGTTCAGCATATTTCCAACCCCCGAATATACATCATACCAGTAATATCAATACAAGGTCACAGGGACAGGGCAAGGACTTTCATCGAAACTGGCAGCGTGATTGCCCAATAATTGTTATAATGCTTCTCATGTTTGTCGGTTTACTTTGCGGATCGTTTTATGTACAGGATGGAATGCTTTGGGTAAGTCTCCTTTTTTGCTTCATCTTCGAGCTCGCCAATTATACCCACAGAACCCAAAAGAATTGAAATACCCTACCCCCGACCACATCTCTCTCCTCGGTTGCATTGCTCCCGGTGATTGGATTGACCTATATGAAAGCGCGGACAACAATGGAATGCACAGCTCAGAAGTTGTCTACAACATTCCTTTGAGTGATGTTTCCCTTATCCTGCTATCGAAAGGGACAATGTCAGATGGTGACCTCAGCGTTATAGTGAATCCAGATCTACCTGAGGATCGCGTTATTGTGAGGGTCACGGTTGTATATAGAGACACACGTACACGAGATTTGGGTAGGGTCTGTCGAGTCACGCAGGTGTTCGACTCAGAGCAAGGAGGAAGTGGTATCGGGATCTTTGTGAGTCTCATGAACGATAAATGGCCCGCTGCACAAGTGTTTACAATGTATGTCTTTCCATCAGACGCCTCTTCTCGAGAAGCCACCACCTCCAAAAGCTGTACTACGTTATAAAACGGTAGTTACGTTGCCCATTTCAGCACCAAAAGGCCCCACAACAAGCTTGGACATCGACATGGATCACACGAGCTTACAATTTGGAAACCTCTCGGCACATCCTTTTGAAACTGTCGATCTGCGCACCACAGACCGAGACATGGACGTCAAGGTCAGTTCGATGACCCAAAAAATTATTGCAATCTTATATTTATATGACATCATTGAAGTCAGTGATAGCGGATTTGATATTCATTACGACCAGCCGTGTTGATATCAGAGGCAAATTCGAGGTTGCATACAGTCTATCAATAAACTCTGCGGTTTCTGGCATCGATGTCGAGGTAATCGCCAGTGGCTCTCCTCTCCGAAACTCAAGAATTACTCTGTCCACTTCCGACAGGTGAGAAACAATCCTCTTGGATAACTCGGACAAACGCTGAAATCGAACACAGACCTTTATTTGCTAATCTGAGTCTAACTTCAGCAACGGAGACAGGGGGAATGTTTGATGTTGGGGTGAGCGCGATGAACGCCCCCCTGGACATCAAATTCGGAACCCAGCCATTTGACTCGAAATTGAAATTTGCTGCATCATCCACGAACTACAGGTCATCTGTGCTGTTGAATACAGCGTATGAAGGCAGCTTTGATGTGTATGGTTACAATGCGACATTGATCAGCGATTGGCCCATTCCTGATCCCACAGGAAGGAATAGGAATCGTACTTGCTGGGCGGAGGGAAGTAGCGATGATTTATCGGGTGCCGTATTCTGGGAACAAGGACACCTGCATTACGGGCGGGTGGTGATTACGGCAACGAATGCGAACAGCGTTGAGCTTGCCTTTGGTCCATAGCTCCTCAAGTTTAAGCTTCAAACTATCAAAGGATGCAAACCACGTCCTTTCTCTACGTTCATGTAATGTACATTGTATACACTTACCACTTAATCTTGAATCCATCGAAATTACACAAAGATTAAAAGTCAATAAGATAACATTTACGGTATACAATCCATATAAAGGTTACAAAGGCGACGTTATATCAATTCAATTATAATTATTATGCTGTTGGTTTAGCCCGCCATGCGGACCGTCTTTTTATCCAGTTTGGGTGGTTAGATTCGGAGAAACGATGTGCTGAAGGGGGTCCCTCGGCTGATGATCAGCGTGACTTATTGTCAGAAACTGGCCCAAACGTAGCAAAGGTTGTATCGATATCTAACCGTAACCATAGGTTAGCGAAATGCCTATTGATGGTTCCCGTTTGGTAGTAAGCACAGCCCATGGACATGGTATGGCCTTGTTAGTCAGATATCATCGTTTATTTTTTTCTTATGATTATACTTTGGGACTAGAATCACCTCTTGACATACCTTTGGCTTCCATGCAATCTAACATAATCACGGATCATTTGTCCTGGGGAAAGCTGTGAACGAAATTAAATCCAATATTACCACGGGCAACATCGCTGAGAATGAAACGCATGTGCATGGACATCTGAATGCGATACAATGTACACCGATTCCCAGAGCTGGACATCAATTGCGGGGATGATATTCTCACATCTCGATCAAGAAACAGCGCACGAAAGGAAGCCTATTTAGAATCTGGTCGTCTGATTATCGGTTTTTTTTTTATCCCTGTTCGAATTCGTTACATAAGTGCGAAGTTTCCTCTTTGTCCTATCTTTGTTCATTCCCACTTTGTTTATCGCTATAAATGATACACTAGGCCCGAATCTTTGCCTAAGAATGAGAGCACCGGTACCATATAGGCTTAGCGGATAGGCTTCCTAGATTACAGGGAAACATGAACGAATTAGAGAGAAACATGTCCGTACCAAGACACCCAAAGCTCTGAACGTGATAATATTAATGAACACGCCAGATTGAGATCTCTGTCAGTGAAAGAAATCAGTTGGTGAATAAAAAACTGACCGATGAATCCTCTCCATTAATACCCATGTGGCATGTGGAAACAATGCCCCATCCGGATTTCCCTGGAGTAATTTCAGTGATAAGGGTGCATTGATGAAAAAACCGAAATAGCAAACATTTCGCAAGCCAGATGTTGAAGTAGGCGTGTATGGAACGAAAGATACACGCTTGGTCTTATATGCGTATTTACTTGAATCTTTTTTAATACGGCATCGACGCATCGTAGCTCCTGTGCAACGTAGTACAATGTGGTCATGTGTCCCAATTGATTGTACCTGCTTGTGAATTGAATTGCTGGGCAATCTTTATGTTGTACCGTAGCGCGATGAAAATGACTAGCGCTCGTCTTTGATTGCTATAGAATTGATGTACGTACGTCTATCAATGAATCAAGGCTCAGTTCTGATACTCAGGCTTGAAACACTGGTTGATACAGTTATTTGTCAAAGACTCCGAATAGGAAGATTGCGGAATGGTCTTCACAATCTGCTATTATTTGCTAAGGCGACGTGTGCATAGCTAGATCAGGAAAGACTAGTTGCACCGCACTTTTACGCATTTTTTTCCGAATTGACCACGAAAGGAACTGCGTTCTAGTATGGGAAGGGGGAGTAGAACCATGCAAGCGACCTCACTCCAGGTGAATTTGTTTATCCGCGTGACTATTCTCATTGAGCTCTCCTCGCGCCCGTTGTAAGAACCGCCCCGGATTCCGAGATTTAAGTTAGGACACGATACGCAATAGGAGTCAGGCCTTTCTCCGATAGCACAAAAGCTATGGACCACATGCATACACTGACATAGCAAGAAGGACGGGTATGTTGTTGGACAAAGAATGAATGCTTCGGTGTGGTACTGCGGACAAAGACCGAGGGTGCTGTCAAGTTCTCCCACTGCTAACAGAGAGAAGCTTCGGCTTTTCCCTGTCGGACATTCCTCATCTCAGAGCCACAAGTGAGATTTCGAGTCATTCTACGGCAACTGACCTAGGTACATGTGCTATGCATACTGGGGTCTATAAAATCGGATATGCATACGGAGGATGTTTCAGTCGCAAAGGGGGTTGAACGTTTCAGCCTTATAGCGCATTAGATCGTGGATTGAGCCCTGTATCCACAACATATGCCGATGGATTTCTTTTGCGGCTAAGAGAACAACTATGTGTCCCTAGCGGCTGCCAAGTTTCTCTTAACTGAATATAAAATTAGGGGTTCTCATGGAAATAAACATGGTGTTCGCAGGTCACCCAAGGCGCCAAGTTTCTCGGCTTTCAGGGATATGAAAAAAATTATACATGGTATCTCACCTGGAGCGCATAGCTCAAATGAATTTCTCCGGTAGAGTATCAACATGTTGGTCTCAATATGGATAAGAGCAGCCATGCCTGTTGTGACAGAGCATTGGATGAGAGTCATTCGAACTTTCCTTTGAGTCGCGCTGCGATCAAGGTTAAGAGCACAGAAGCGGCTGTTGGTCACCCAAGTCGCTTTAGTCACCCTCCTTTGCTTTGGGAACAGAGATTTACCCACTCGCAGTGGATAGACAGAAAGATAATCTTTCGTCGGCACCACCTGAAACAAATGCCAGAAAAGCCGTTTTGTGTGATTGGCTAAGAACTCCACTTGGCATGTGCGACGGTGGGGGCAAAAGAATTCGCGTTTACTTCGTAATTCTACGCTCCTCGTCAAAAATCTTTATCGCATTCAAACGTCCAAATTCAAAAATGTAAATCGACAAGAGTTCGAGCGCCGGGGTAGTCAGTCGAGTATCCTGCTTTGCGGGCGCAAATTAATTCAATAAACGGTGTATTATTTTCAGTTGTCGTTGTGTCCCCATCGGTGCACCTGTTCCCATGAAACTTAATCACGATATCAAGAATTCGAAGAGAGTGGTCTTTCTTTAGAACCGGTCAATCTGTGGGTCACGCACTTGCTAGCCGTGGCACCAATACGCGGTGGTTGTACTATGCAACATTCAGAGGTTCCAAAGACTCAAACAGGTATTTCTGGACCTGCAGTTTCACTATTGTAGGTGATAACTATAAATCCCTCACCACATATCGTTTCATCAAGTTATTGTTGACGCTGTGCGCCTTTTAACTCGGCATCATCATTTCCATGATATTTCGATAGATCTCATCAATACTTGGAATTGATGGCAGTATGATGCCAAGCCAACCTCAACACAGGTGCAGTTTAAGAGGGACTCCGATAACTCACGGCTCCCTTATGCCAGCTTGTGAAACATCTGGCATATGAAGCGGGTGACACTCAAGTTATTTTAAGGCAGATGGGCGAATTCCCATAGTTTTTTTTGGGATGCTGGGGGATGATGCTCTCAACCAGCAGGTTGACCTTTCTCGAAGCTCTGTGTTTGTCTGGCGCCATCATCACCCACCAAGTCATAGATTTTTACAAAAGGGTTTATCAAGGTCATCAGCCCTTGCTGTGCTATTTGACGGTGAGTTGGTTCCTTGAGTATGACGGAAGCAAATTTAGAGTTTGACTACGTTGATTGGACGTTCGACAGGGATATTTCCCCTGACCTATCGGTCAATGGGTTGATGGAGCAGGTATCAGGAACTGATAAAGGTGACCTGTTGTATGAGCATAGTTTTTACCAGACAGAAGATTTTTCCTGAAGGGATTCGGAGTCCCAGATCGTCTTAATTCTGGATAGGAAATAGCACGCTCCGTCCTGGAAGGAGAGACCCCCTTCAGATGCACAGAACTTCGTAAATGAACGTTCGGCTGAGGGACATTTCACAAGGTATAGGTATCGACACTGAAACCAGTACTTCTTGTTCATAAATATACGCCTTCTAACTCTGAGTAAAGCAGAATTTTCTTTCAATGTATTCTTTTTCCCGTCGAAACCTCAGCAATTGTGAGGACTTGTTCCGGATCGAATCTATGTGTCATTGCTATTATGTAGAAGCGATCCTCAGCTAACCTTCTAATAGTCACAAGTGGCACAAGAAGTGCCATTATAGCGGTCTGGAAGATAACCATATGATCATTGTCAAGCTCATTAAAACGAAATGCACCCTGAAAGTGGTGCATCTCATGCCTAAGCAGAGTCCAGCCTGGGAGCTCTAGCTCCGGTCTTTGAAGGACAATAGTGTATTTGCGTAGATTTACTATAGGTGACCCGGTCACTCCGGTACATGAGCAGTTTCTGTTGCACGAGGAACTTCTTTGCTCAAGTGGGCGCTGACAGGGCACCGCTCAACTGATGCTGCAGTCGGGCCGAGCGACATCAGTTCTGGGGTTCGTTTTTGGAAAAGGTACGGTAGAAACCAGCATGTTTATAACTGGATGAATCACACATCCACTAGACTGACGGAGATTTGTAATCTTATCCTGATGAACCACTGAACGATGATCGCATTGGTACTAGCGGATCAGCGCGCCTGATTTCCTGCTGTTTGACCAACTAGCACGATAACTACCCCAGTTTTGCGGTCAGCAATTGAGTTCAAGTTCCTACATCCCATAATAGTGCTTCCGCACCGGGGGATAAATGATGCGGTTATGGACACAAATAGCGCGTACAATTATACCAGGTTAACATGTCATACATTCTTCTTGTCCCAGAGGAGGAACATTGAATCACCCGGGGTAACGGGTGCAATTGCATGCGAACAAACAGGGCTGGCCGCTGACGCCCAAGCTTCGGAGCTACTTGGGTGCTTCCATGTCCACCCACGCACACACTCGAGGATTCGATAGCTCGGGTAAACAAAAAACGTGCTGTGGTGAGAGCACCCCCTCCACATACATATGTGCAACCCACAAATAATCGCTGTCAAGTAAGCTCAAGGCATTCGGTGCGAATTTGAATTCGGCATGGTGCGTTATTTTTCTCCGAAAATGCGGAGCCAGTCCGGTCAGTATTACCGTTTCCAACCACCACTAGGCATTCTGCCTTTACGCGTCAGGTGAGGCAGGAATTTTTTCCAAGATGCCCATGAAAAGGCCGAGTTTTCATCGCGGTAATAGGAGCCCACCGATGCGCATCGTGCATTGCTAGTTCAACCTTCCAACGTTCACCGCTGATTCACCGTCATCATTCGTGGTGCTATCACGGAAGCCCCTTCGACATCATGGATATTAGAGGCTAGTCTTTCCACTCTCACCCAAATCAATCAATCCATCACGCATCAACAATGGATGCATCAACTCCACCCTCGCAATCAGCCAATCCAACCGTTTCACTTTATTAAGCTACGCACCTAGCCATACCTTTTCTCTCAATCGTAGAGCAAACCTATCAACGTACGGTAGAGCTAAACGTCAGTCAGTCAGTTTCGCAAAGTAAAAAGCAACGCGGGTGCACCAGAACCTCATCCACCAGTCAAGGGTGTTACACCCAACCATCAAACAAGCTCAAGATTTGGCTTCCTTCTTTCACTAGCCAATGCGTTAGACGAGCTAAGGTGTCCTGCCACACTTCAAACTTTCAGCTTTACACCACCGGTCTGGCCTATCCGGTCATTCTGGCAGAACGACGTGTGTACGTACACCAAGAACCCATTTCGATAATTAAGAATTCGATACAATCGGAAGCAAACTCAACGCTTGGGTGCAAAAACGCTCAGCAGATAGCACTTACCCTGGTTATCCCTGCCCCTGAAAACTGCCATGTCAGGGTCTATCCCATCGTGGCATCGGTCCCTCACTCCAAGACAATTGTGAGATAACAAATAGAGATAAGTCAGAGTGATTAAACATAAAAACAAAATTCAAGCAACATGAGACTATCAGACAGAGTACTTGGAGATAGGAAACAGAAGGCAACAGAAGATAACAGGAAAAAGAAGAGAGATGAATAATGAAAAGATGAGACTATGTATGTACGTGTAGAATGTAGATGATAAGCTAGAGGTACGCGGATAGAGAGGATGAGGACTAGCAAATATCGAACTTCGTAAAGAGCACCAAATCCAAGGTGTAGCGATGCCTGAGAAATGCAACGATAACAAGGTAAACAAGGTATGCAAGGACGAGGGGAGAAATCGACAGGTAGGGTGTTGGTGTATGTGAGTAGAGTATGTATGGTTTATGCGAAATTAATCTGTTAATCGTAGCGAGAAAAAGGATCAATGAAAACGGCAAAGAAAACAAGGAAAAATCAATAAAGGGATAAAGAAGCAGGGAATAATCGTCTGAGAATGCCTTATCTATAAACGAAACAAAGCACAGAGCTCTCTTCGCTCTCCTAAGTGGCGTATGAAACCACCGGCGTGGATGGGGCTGTTGCACCCCACCCATAGGAATATGAACACCACCGAAGCCTAGAGCCGGACTCGGCTTGAAAACGCATATCCACGTCCCCCGACCCGAGCGACCCAATGCGAAACACAGGGTCCCTTGTTCCTTTCTAGTCGCAATAAAATCATGCAGGGATCTGATCGAGTGTGTACTGCGTTTCGTTCGTGTGTGTCAACCCATGAACGTCCAACGGTGCCAGTGCGGCTTTCGACCATAAACGGCTCTTGGATGAGAGGGCGGAATAAAAAAAAAGTCTTGGGTTATATGGAATGGGTCGCAGGTTCTTGGGATATGTAGTTCGGGTAGCGTCTTGGGCCGAGTGTCCACCAAATCCAAAACGCTAAATGTGCACACCACCCACCACCCCAAGCCCAACAATCATTCCGCCGACCACAATAACACCAACGACCTCCGCGGTCTAGAAACCACCCAAGGAAGGGAAGGGCATAACAAGAAAAAAAAAAAAGTGGGGTCACAACTTCGATATCCTTTCCACGATCCAAAAAGCGAGAGGCAGAGAGCGTAGCTGGCAAGCCAAAAGTGGGTCAAAAGACGACAAGAAGTCCAGAGTAACCGCGAGGAAGACTACACAAAAACTGTTCACTAGACCTCCATACCACCCACATCCCCGACCGACCGAGTAAGGGAAGAGGAGAACCCAGAAGCCCAGTATCCGCACAGGCCCATTCCATACCAACGATGTCATCGTCCTCTGCTTCTCAGACTTCTCATCCACATGCAATCTTAACCGTCTTCGCATCAACCACTCTCATCAGGTCGTTTCCCACCAATGTCCCATCTCGCTTCGGGCCCTCCGCACACACGGTTGGCGGAGCTGTCGAACCTTAGCCTAGCCGATGTATACAATGTCGAGTTCCGATATCTAAACAAGTCGGAAGGTGGGGCGATGTGCCGGTGTCAATATGAGATGAGAGGTCTTGAGGGCGAGCAACGAGTTCAATGAAGCATGGAACGAGTAAAAAGATTAAAAAAAAGGGGAATCATTAAGAGCGGTAAAAAAAAAGAGCAAAAAAAATCGAGACATAAGAAAAGCACGTAAAAGGGTTTTTCAGAAAAATGACATGATGATTAGGGACAAGCAAAAAGGAAGCATTTTAAAAAATCAAAGGAAAAGAAAAACATAAAGAAAAAAAAAAAGAAACGCAAAGCAACATTTTTTTGTATCCTCCACTGAACACCGTCCAGTCCAGTCCAGTCCAATCCAGTCCGTCTCCAACTCCATCTCACCTACTTCCCTTCACTCCCTCCTCGCTCTCCACTACCCCCAGTCCCACCACTAACTCCCGTATTTCCCGTCGAACTCCTAGATATACTACTAGGAGGACTAGGCGGCGCAGTACCCGCTCCCTGACCACCACTCGAGCCAGAATTACCACCAGGCCCACCCGCATCCTCATCCTCATACCGTCCCTTCAACCCCCCATTCCCCATCCTCGGACTCTGATGCGGCGTCCTCCTCTCCCCTTGTCCAGGATATCCATAAAACGGCCCCTGCCCATGATGATACCCATTCCCATTCTGTCCAGGCGATCCACCAGGCGGTGGCGGAGGAGGGTACTCTCCAGGTCCCATCACACCAGGCCCTGACGGTCCCCCAAGCGGCGGCATAGGCGCGTGCGCGTGATGGTACGAATACGGACCCTGCGAGATCGGCGGCAGCGCCGGAGACCCTCCAGGCGCGTTGGGTGAAGCCGATCCAGGAATCGAAGACGAGCTTCCAGCACCTCCACTAGAAGAAGACGACTGGTTACGTCCTTGAAGGGAAACAGCAGCCAACGGGCCTCGTTTATGGGGGAACTGATCAGGCCTAGGCCTCGAATGCGTCCTCTCAAACAATCCACACTTGTTACACAACTGCAAAGAAAAAAGAAAAAGGAACACATCAACACCACCACCAACAACGACAAAACCAAAAAAAAATAAAAAATAAACAAATGACTCACCACTTTACCAGGACTCAAATTACTCCTCCTCCACGTACTCGTATCAGTAGTACAACAATTAAAACACCTCCTCCTAATCCCATCCGTCAACTTGGTTGCAGCATCATCAGTGTGCACAATCGTCACAGGAGGCTGGCCAGGTATATGTCCATGCCCATGATGCTGCCCACCATGCCCATGATGGCCATGCGGGTGCGCATGCGGATGATGATGCCCAGGCGGCGGCGGATACGGTCCCCTCCCATACGCATCCCTCCCACTCGTCAAAGGCGGCGGAGGCGGTGGAGGTGGCATATGATGCGGATGGTGCGAATGATGAGGATGCGACATCACAGGAACAGCAAACGGCGGACCAGGTGGTGGTGGTGGGCCCGACAGATAAGGATGATGATGATGGTGCACAGAAGGATAACTCTGCGGTGGTGGTGGTGGTGGGGCACCAGAATGAGGAGGATAATGTTCGTGATACCTCGCGTCAAAGGGATGATGGTGGTGATGACCGAGACCACTGGCTACGCCTGGTGGTGGGCCTGCTGGGTGATGAGGGTGTGAATGGGGGTGATGGGAGTGCGGCAGCGGGGGGCCAGGGGGAGGGGGTGGGGTGTATATATACGGCGAAGGGGAACTCGAATGGCCAGCTGTATGGTGGCCGTGGCCTCCTCCGTGTCCATGTCCGTGGCCGTGTCCGCCGTGGCCGTGTCCTGCATGGTATCCCCCATGCACATGCTGATCATGATGCGGCCCCCCTCCCGGAACAGGCGGCCCACCACCCAACGCCCCCCCATCTCCCCTCGGACTCGGGCTACCTGCCGCACTATTACTGCCACTCCCAGCAACACTGCTACTATTATTACCTCCACCACCACTCCCATTCTCCCCACCACTCCCTCCGCCTCCACCTCCTCCCTCTTCACCACTAGCACCATTATTATTATAATGCGGATGTTGTGACGAAGCACTCCCCCTCTGACTCTGGCTCTGACTCTGACTCGCAGGATTCGCGTTCTGATGGTGATGACTCGAGTTGGAAGTATGGCGATGTCCGTGGCCTTGTCCATCGTACGATACATGTCTCGTCGGATCCGCTCCTCCTGTTCCCTGCGATCCGGTACCCGATCCGCCCCCTAGCGGCGGCGTCCTACGCATAGCAGCGGGCGTAGAATTGTTCGATCTATCCACAGAATGAACAGAAGGGGACGCAGAACCATCCTCGTGGCGCCTATTAACCCCCATATGACTTCTATTATCCATGTACGTGGCGTCGTCCAAATAATGCGATGATTGTTGTTGTTGTTGAAGTCCAGCCAAAGAGAAGAGCGAGGTAACAGGGGGAAAATAAGAAGTCGATGGCGTGTACGAATGTGAATGTGAATGAGAATGAGAATGCAATGGACGTGGCGAAGCAGATGAAAGTGGAGGTGTAGGATACGACGCCAATTCGTTGAAAAGTGCAGAACGAGACGTGCGCGGAGATGACGTCCCACCACCCAACAAAGACGCAGACGACGACATCAACGATCCACGTTTCGCATGTCGAACACCACCACCACCGCCATAATCAGAAGACGCAAGCGAATTCAACCGAGGCGACATCGTCGTCGTCGTCGTAGGCATCCCATGCGCATCCCGATATTCAGCGTAAAATCCATCATAATCAATCCGTCGTGTCCAAGTCGTATCCATCGTAGAACAGTCAACGAAAAGATGACGCGAAAGCAGCGCAAAAAAACGAGCACGTTATGAACCCGTTTCAAAAGAACAAGTAAAAAGAGAGATGAACAGCGTGCCAAAGAGGTAAAAAATAGGAGAACGAAAACAAAAAAGCACAAGGTATAGATGGCAGATGAATGCGAAAATGTGTGGAGAAGGGGGGATATCACCGGCACGTACAACCCGTGTCCGAGAAATGCCAAAGTCAAGGAAAAGAATGCCAAAGCCAAAGCCAACAAAAGGAATACAAAAAATAAAGGGAGCAGCAGCACAACCCGAAGAAACGACAAAAAAGGTCCGGAGAAGAATGGGGTAGAGGAGCAAGTATTCGGGGGTTTCAACAAATCAACCCGACCCACAACAAAGACACCGACAATTCAGCGCGTTTGCGTGGTTTTATTTGACACCAAATGACGATACAATAGTGAATGGGCGCAAGTACAAGAAGCCGGGGATCCGATAACGATTACCGGAATGAACAAGTCGGTCGGTCGGTCGAGAGAGGGAGAGAGAGAGAGAGAGTTGCAGAATTTGTCGAGTAGAAAAGTAAGAGTTGAATAGGAATCCAAAAAAGCCCAGCACAAAAGCAAAATGACAAAAAAACAAAAATAAATCTCGTCAGCTCATCAAGTCGCAAATCAACACGAAAAACAGAGAAAAAAGCACGAACGGTGATGGAGCAGACATTCCAAACTGCAAGTGAGACGGGTGATGATGGGGATGATGGGGTGGACCTGAAGAGGCGTGATGTTGATGATGTGAATGATGATGGGGCTGTTGCGCTTGATGATGATGGTGGTGGTGGCCTCCTCCAGAAACAGGTGGGCGATGTGGCATAGAAGAAGAAGAAGTCGTCGTCGTGTTCTAATATCCCAAAAAAAGGAAAAATGGCGTCAGCTAAGTCAGCAATACCAAGAAAATAATATAAAATAAAAATGAAAAAATCCACCCTATGGGCTAGGCAATAAGAAGAACGCAAGGGGGTGGTGAAATTAAAGGAATAGAGAAATAAAGTTCAAACGTATACGCAGCACACGTTCAACCCATCATCTGATGAATCATCAGATGAACAGATGGACGCCCAAGGGGGTTTTAAATCGCAAACACGGAATCAAAGGGGGTTTAAGCACCGAATAAAGATGGCACGCAAAAAGAGATTGAACGATACAGTTCAATAGAGTATTAAAAAAACCACGCAATGATGCAGTTCATCATCGTGATCAATCATCAATAGAAGAGTTATAAAAAGCCATGCAACGATGATGTAAAAACAAAAAAGAATGGGATGGGGGGACCGACGTCAAAGGTGAGGCATTAAACCGGAGAATGAACTCTCCGGTGCATACGGCCAAGACGAAGAAGCAGCAAGCAGCCCAACGACGACAGGGAGCCCAATATAGCCATCCCAAAACCCAAAAGACGCAGCCTCGTCGAGCTCAAAAAAAAGCCCAACGAAAGAACTCGGGTAAGTGAAAAAAGAACAGCCCTCAACATCAATCCATCACGCATCGCAGCGGCTAGGGATGAAGAAGATGAAGACGCGACAAAAAGTCGAAAAACGCGCAAAAAAAAGGGGAAATAAAACAAAACCTCAAAAGAACCCTCCAAACAAAAACCTCAAAAGAAGTGTTAAAAAAAACACAAGAAAAACATAACAAAAAGAAAAAAAATGGCCGGCAAGGTTTTATCCGTCTCTACCCGATATAGCATCGTCCCATATCCTATCCCATATCATCATCTCCCTAACAAGGGCCATCTACCCATCTCGCCATTGACCCATCCGCCCATCTCCCATCCACGCATCTCCCATCATCCCATCCAGCACCAACCCATCACCCCATCCAGGTCACCCAACCCATCATCAATCACAACCCCCGGCCCACCTCATCCCGCCATCATCCAAAGTGCGAATATCATCCCATCCCATTCCATTCCATCCATCGCTCAATCTAGATAGCCCAAGTCTAAAAATAAACACGCAGCGCAATCATATCGCATCATGACATATCCGATATGATGATATGATATGATAG
>NHTK01001005.1:0-23739 GCA_002938355.1 Panaeolus cyanescens
TGGACATGGGGATCAGGCATTTTGGTGGATATTCCGGGGTCCTGTGCCATGGTCACAGTAAACCTCGGATCGCTCTGCGTCAGCGTGAAATGCTAATAATGGGGACCCCATCAATTTTGCGGGCTCATCGAAACCTTCGAGCGCAGGAGGATTGTACATGTATTGACAGACTCGACAGACACATTTCGGGCTGACTTATCTCTTCAATCTTGGAATATCATGAACATTTCACAAGAAGCATTTGCAAGATATATTGGTCGATATCCCAATCTATACAGCAACTTATAAAAGCTGTAGCGGGCCTTGCCGCTTGACGGCGTCGCCGGTTATTAAATAAACAGATAAATGGGTTGAAAAATTCATACAGAACCATTGCTCATCGTGTTATCCGCTTAGTCCAAGATCTAGAACACTTTTGCGATACCGGTAAAATGATTGAACTTGGTCAGAACGTGGTTGAACTTGAAGTTCAAGCGCAAGTTGCGATTTTGGCAACACTGCCCACTGCGTTGCCAACCCTAATTTTGGGTTGGGGTCCCCTTCCAAGAACGACCGTGTCTAGCTCTCTTGTTGCTTCAAACGTCTTGCCCGCTACCAACAACATATCTGTAGTCCTTTCTTTATTATACCCCTCTCATAGCAGATGATGCAACAAGAGTACTCATGGGAGTAAATGGAATCACTCCCTTTTTAAAGCGCTTCTGGTGAGTCACAAATTTTGTGTATAATTGAGTATTGGTGCCAACTCATGGCGACGATTTCTCTTTTTTTTTTTTTTGCAATAAAAACTAGCCCTGAAGTGCTGAGACCTATTCCGACGCGATTCAAGGCATTGAAGGGGAAGAAATTAGTTCTGTGAGTCCAGTAATCGCCTGCAAACGCGTCGTTGCTACCGCCACGTATTGGTCTCTGACATGGACGCGTTTTTCATCCTGCTATTTCTCTCTGAGTCTTGATATTGTGGTTTACTAACTTTTTACCCTNTATTCCGACGCGATTCAAGGCATTGAAGGGGAAGAAATTAGTTCTGTGAGTCCAGTAATCGCCTGCAAACGCGTCGTTGCTACCGCCACGTATTGGTCTCTGACATGGACGCGTTTTTCATCCTGCTATTTCTCTCTGAGTCTTGATATTGTGGTTTACTAACTTTTTACCCTATGTATTAGCGATGGAACACTCATAACCCAACGCTTGCACTTTACCCAAGACCCACATAAAAGCAGACACGTATTAGGGTGGTACAGACTCGCAAGAGAGCTTCGTGATGCGGGAGTGAGCGCCGTATGCTTATTCGATGGCAAAGAAAGGAGCGAGGCAAAAAGTGGTGAGGTTCGTATCATTTTTTTGCAGCAGGTTTGACCACGACTTACCAGATGACCCATAGGTTCAACGCCGGCACAAGGTCCGTCAATTGGTCCACACGCGGGGCACCATTGAGAAGCAACGCTTCCAACGGATATCCGGATTGAAAAAAGCATTGAAAGCGTTTGGGAAAATGGACGAGGAAGCTAGGAAACGCGTCGCAGAGGCATTCGTGTCCTCTGATTGCGTGAAGAGGATGACTGGAGTTGAGAACATGCTTGAAGGCGTTGAGAGAAAGGCTGTGCCCTCAGAGTCTGGAGTAGAAAAACGAGACGTGAGTGCTCGAAATATAAAACTGAATCCAAGTGCTCAGTTTATTTTATAGGTGCCTTCTTTGCATCCCCAGCACTTCTTATCGTCCCTCTATCTGAACTACTGTGCTAATATAAGTCAACTGGCATCAATTGCTGAGCCCACGTCTACTTCAGAAGAGGAAAAAGAGGAAAAACCAGGCGAAATTCCAGAACACGTCACGACGAAGGCACAGCACGAACTCAGCCTCCAGGAAAGCACCATCTGGAGGGAGTTATCAGTCACATTTTCACAATTGGCTGAAATTCCTGCTGGAAACCCCCTTTCGTCTTCACTTATCCCCGGCACAGCGCAACCCACTCCTCTTACCCCTCCACCCCATACCAAAGATCTCCCAACAACACTCTCAAGGCTTCAATCGCAACTTTCCTACATCGAAGATAAAAGCTTCGCAATGTCGTCCTCGTTCGATCGCCGTACCAACGTGCCTTCAGAATCCACCTATCGTGAATCAAAGGCATTATTAGAAGCAGCCGGAATTCCATGTATCGATGCTCCATCTACAATCGAAGCCGAGGCTTTTGCTTCTGCCATAGTATTGAGCGGAGCAGCTGACTATGTCGGGAGCGAGGACACGGTGCGTTTTATCAAGGTTTTCAGCTACCTCAACCGTCCACTCACCTAGCCCGTTTTATTTTTGTTTGAATTTTTTGAAAATAGGATGTTCTCGTATACGAAGCCCCGATGCTCAAAAACATCACGTCGCGACATGACCCGCTCGTTCTTGTCTCAGGACACGATGTCCGTACAGCACTGGGTCTATCTCGACACGCCTTCATCGATTTTGCATTACTCCTTGGCACGGATTTTACCCACCGAATCAAAAATGTCGGACCAACTAGGGCATTGTCATTTCTAAAGAAATACGGCACCATCGAAGGAATTTTAGAAGCTGGAAGCAAGAGTACTGGACGCGCGCTAGATGGGGCGAAGATAGGAAACGTGGATAAGGAGAAGTATCTGGCGCAGGTCGAGATTGCGAGGATGATCTTTGGGAGCTTGCCATTTGTCTCTCAGGACGTTTTGGATTTGGTCTCGGGAAGTGATGTGAAAGGAAGAGGAGAGTGGAACGACGCTGAGGTGCGGAAGGCGTTGAGATCTCATGGACTCGAGTTTGTGCTTCTCGAGATGGATTTAGCTGAGTTTGATCATACCACTGCGCTTGCTGGTAACTATTTTGGTGATGATCCACATATAGGATGACATGTACCCATTTGCCCAACTGAAATTTATGTGCCCTTAGGAAAGTGGATTGTTGCCTTTTTGCGCCCGTTTTTGGCGTATCCGAGCAAGGCTGACGCGGTGCCAAGGACCCATAGAGCTGATTTCTCTGTTAAGATCGACGACTGCTTCCACTCATTCGAATAGTATCGCCGATCCTTTGGAATCAGAGAATTCGCTCTTTTTTACACAAAATGAGGCGGCTCGTGCGTGAACGGTGAACCAGATCAGTTGCACTCCTTTTAGGGAAACATCGGAGTGTGAAAATAACAAGCTGGTTCACGAGACTCCTGACATGGTGTGTTGCGGTTTCTGGTTGCCGTCTCCTTCGTCGTCCTCATCGTCGTCCTCGTCCTCGTAGTTGCCAGACGTTTTTTAATCCTTATGGCTCAAATTTCAACGGAAGGAATCCCACTGGGACTTCAAGAAGCAACCAAAAACTCTACCCGATCGTGGCAAGACCACCTACACACGCTGTTCGAACTCTCCAAAGACAGATTTCCTGATGTTGTCTGGAATTTTGGTGAAGAACCCAATAGTTCAGAGGAAATATGGGGACATAAAGGTGCGAATTACCGCTATTTCTTGCGGGGATTGAATTTGAAAGGGAGCTGGTCACAGCAATTGTGTATGCTCGTGTGCCTAGAGGTTTTCAGTCTACATACTTTGGTACAAGACAGACACCGCAAAATGCTATCCATGATGCAGACGATGCAGCAGATCCTGATGTATCTCCCGATCCGAGCAGTATTCCACCTTCAGCTGGCCCGCTTAGGTTCAATGCCTCCATTGATCGTGCCTTATTCGCGGAGGAGCTCGAGTACCTTTATACCGGGAAAGGATTTGGAGAGCCCTTTGAATTCCTTTTTGACGCTTCAGAGACTATCCTAAAACACGAACCCTCATCCGACACCGAAGACCTGCACATAAAGAAACTTCGCAAAGACCTCATGTTCATGTGGAACTCACGATTGTTTTCAGACGTCCGGATTGCGGTTATCGATTACTCTTCATCCGAATCATCTGCCACAGCCTTCTCGTCACATCGCTTTATTCTCGTTTCCCGGTCTTCGTATTTCTATGATGCTTTGATTTCGTGGCCAATGAAAGGCCAGCCACCTGTTACAATCAAAGAGGTTCCTGTCCTAACTCTCCCTTCTCCACCTTTCACACCAGCATCGTTGCATTTCACCCTTGGATTCTTGTATACCGGCACTCTTGCCTTCTCTCATAGGACCTATGATTTATCCACGGCTTTCGGCATCATGCGCGCTGCTTTATTCCTTTCCATCCCAACTCTCCATGATGAGATTCAAGCGCGTATTGTTCAGGAGATGCTACATGGCCTTTTCCATGCCTTTCTCCCCTTTGCAGAGTACGAGCGGCTTACGGGTGGGAAATGGGGAACAGTTGGCTGCCGGTGCAGACAGTGCGCAAGACGCGCACCGAGAGTTCTGGAGTTTGCACTTGCGGATGACATCAAAAACCTGCATCTGGAGAGAGGTGCACGCCGTGCTCTAGTGGGGCTTTTTGGTGAAGGATGGGCAACCCAGGAGTTTGCGTCACTCACTCAAAAGCAGCGAGAAATTATTCTCAAGGCCCTGGGCAAGCGAACTACGCCTACCAATGTTTTCCCTATACTCTTCGCTGCTGAGCATGCGCTGAGTAAGTTGGCGAGTGTGATTGATAGTTGGGGGGATATCAGTCGGGAGATGATTTTCAGTGCGCGGAAGGCGGTGGATGAGGTGTTGACGAGGGAGAGCGAGAAGTGTTTTGACAGTGAGGAGTGGATGGAGATTATGAGTGGGGATGGTGTGAGGTTTGAGGATGGGGAGATGGTTGAATGGGCGATGGCCGCTGTGCTGAGAGGTGTGAGGGAGCAGTGGGCGCCTAGTGTTTATCAGGTATGCAATCAGGTTTTGCGTCGTTTGCACGTTTTTAAATTTTGCTCGGCAGACTTTGGTTTCGACGATTCTGTTGAGACCACATCCAACGGAGAGTAATGCGTCTATCTTGTCTGAGACTTCGCGTATTCGCGCTCAGGTTGAGCAGACGCGCGTCGAGCTCCTCAAGTGGATAGGCGAACGCTCCTTGGCTGTTCGCGATGCGAGAGGTTTTGATGGTCTTGAGGACTGGGCTTTGAAGGAGATCAGTGACTGTACGCTTTGTTATTTGTCTTATTGTCGTCTTTTTAACGTTCCATACATTCTTAGATATCGAAGTGTCAATAGACGACCTTTTGAAACCTCCTGCTTTCCCCAATACACACCAAAGATCTTCTACGTCTATGCCGAGGAATTATTCTCATCGTGGTTCCCATCCATCTCCCAACACTAATAGAGGCCGATACCCGCATCTCCATCGGCCGATATCCCAACACCCCTATACAAGCAGGATTGATTCTGTTAGTGCTGAGCCGAGAGCCATGCGCGTGAGTGTCTTGAGTCGCAGGAAGAAATTGCATAGCGGGGAGTCGACGACGGCTAGGAAGAATGTGCAAAGTGATAGGAACTCGAACATGCAGGAGAAAGTCGAGGGGGAAGATTTGGGCGATAGGGATACTCAGCTCCGATCGAGAACAGCTTCTGGCGTGCGAGGGTCTACGAATGCAGCGTCCTCCACACGGAGAGCTCTGATTCGTCCCGGTTTTTGGAATAATGGGACTCCCATCACTCTCAATCTCAATCGCACTCAACCCCTTCCCAGCTCCAACACTCGCAATCAACTTAGCCGCAAATATATCTCTGCCTCGCAAGACACTACTACTCGTCCAACCCAGAAAAGCACTGCTTCCAGCTATCGCTCACGCAAGATATCTACGACAGGATATACGAGTGCGGAGGACTCGGACTCGTCGATGGAGAGTGTCGCAAGCTTAAGAAGTGATCGGGCCGTGTGGTGGGGAGCTGGAGCTTCTGGCGTTGGTAGGATTGTTCCTAGACGGACGAGTAGTCCGGTGAGAGGCACTGATATGTCAGCTGCTGAAATGATCGCCAGGGAGTTCAGGGCTGGGATGAGGTTGAGTGCGATTGAGCATGCTGATGGAAAGGAGAGAAACGAGATCAGTAATGGTATTGTGCTTCACTTTTTCATTGATGTGTTTACAGATCTAACATATCAGTCCGTCATACTCTAGAAATCGAGGTTCCCTTTGACGATCAGTTGAATACCTCCGAGTCTGCAAGGCAGAATATTGAACAAGAACCACCTGTTACAGCCCGTGCCCATCTAGATGTCCTAGTAAATGTACATTCATCACCTACCCCTCTTGTTGAGAGCATGTCCTCGATGACGCATAATGGTATCTGATTTACTCTATTTCTAAATGTCCATCTTTGATCCAATCAACAGATAACAAAACCCCAGTGAGCCGCTCTTCAAGTTCTGACACTCTCCGTGGAGCGCTTCAAGTGACGCAAACGAAGGCGACATCTTCGAGCTCCGTCACCAACATTTCCCCTGAAACACCAAACGTTGTTGTACCCATACCACTGTCCTCGAGTGCCCACAAATTTATATCAGGGTTTCTCAGGACTGATATCCTTGTATTCCCTTCGAAGTCCTACGATCTCTCAACGGCCTTTGATATCATGCGTGCTGCGTCCTATCTCTCTCTCCCAAAATTATATGACGAAATTCAAACATACATTATTCAGGACATGCTTCACGGTCTCTTTCACGCTTACATCCCTTGTGCAGAGTATGCACACAAAACGGGCGGTAGATGGGATGCCGAGGGCTGTAGGTGTAGGCAATGTGCACGACGTGCTCCAAGAGTCCTGGAATTTGCATTAGCACAGGAAAACGTGAGTCCCCAGCTCGAAAGGGGCTCACGCCGTGCACTTGTTGGGAATTTCGGCGAAGGATGGGCTACAGAGGAATTTGCATCGCTGGCGCCAATGCACCATGAGAGTACTCTTCAATCACTCAAAGAGTACACCACGCCAGCAAATGTCTTTTCTTTACTCTTTGCTGCTGAACGTGCGCTTTTACGACTGGGTGGTGTAGCTGCTAGCTGGAGAGAGGTAAGCCGAGTGACGGTTTTAAAGGCGAGGACCTCAGTTGAGGAACTGTTAACTAAAGAGAGTGAGCGGTGCTTCGAGAGTGAGGAGTGGATGGACATCATGAATCGGGATGGTGAGAGGTTTGAAGACGAAGAGAAGGTTCAATGGACGATGGCAGCTGTGTTGAGAGGTGTCAGAGAGCCATGGGGACCTACGGTTTATCAGGTACGCTTACATCTTTATCAATATAATTTGATCTAATCCAGGATTTAGACTCTCGCATCTTCTACCATTTTGAAACCATATCCGATTGAAGATAACATATCGATTTACGCAGCGACGTCGTATATTCGAGATCAAGTTCGAGAAACGTGCGCGGAACTCCTTATGTGGACTATAGAGCATTGGCTCGTGATTCGAAGTGCCAAAGGTTTCGAAAATCTTGAACCATGGGCGTTAGAAGACATCAGTGACGGTATGTTGGATTTATTGATTTCATCGTATTATATGCTTAATTAATAAATGTCAAACTGTAGCAATTGAAGTACCCATCTTGAGCCTCTTGAACAAACAATGACGCCTGCAGCAGCACCACTAAATATACAATGGATTTAATTAACTTCACGGTAATAATTCACCACTCCTGGGCTCAGCACTGAAATCTGAGAAGCGCAGACTCGCGTCAAGATGGATTTAGCCGTTTCAAGTTCGTAGCATACCGCTGCGCTTGCCGACAACTATTTTTGAGAAGATGATGTACATTAGGACGATCGATGTATCATATAGTTCACAAAAATATATCGACATGTAACCGCGTTAGATGCATCATACATACAAAAAGGTACAAATAAAAGTAAAGATGGTAGTTAAATCACCATTTCAGGAGTAAAGAGGCATCGCACAACTTGCAAATCAAGCGCCGGGGGTATGAGTCTTGGACGCAAATGGGGAGGTGATTGAGCCAGTTGGGGTCTTGAAGCGCTTGGTGGGAGTGTCGTCTTCATCCAAGGCTCGTTTCTCTCTAAGGCTCGGTGTAAGATTAAATGATTGAGACGGTGTAAGAGGTTGAGAGGTATGAGATGAACGAGCCGCAACATGGGCGGTTACGTGCAACGAGGGAAGGGTATCTTCATCGTCCGAGGAGAAGAGGGGTGTAAGAGGACTAGATACAAAAGGAAGTAAGTCATCCAAGTCTACTGTAAGTTTCGTCCGAGGAGGTGTCGACGGCGGTGCTGATAAGAGAGTCGATACCTGCTCCGAATCAACAACAGCAGGCGCCTGTATAGCAGCAGCATTAAGGTCTACAGCTGCTGCCTGAGCCTTCTTCTTTTCGATATCCTCGTCGTATGCCTCAAAATCGAAAGCCAGAGTCTTGAGGGCTCGGACGGGTTTTCCCATGACAATGGAGCTGATCGCGTCGTCCACATATCCCAAAAAGGTCTCGTAATGGCACTTCGACGGCAGCGCAAGGCTGTCCCTCGTGACATTGAAGACTGGCTCGCGCTTAACTGTAAGGTAATGTTTCAGAAACTTTGCCATCTGCGTTTTGAGGACGTCAAATTGAGCTGGCCAGCTTGGGTGCAGATACATGAGTTTGGGAAGGTCAAGAAGTTTGAGCTTGTGGCCTGACGCCATTTGAGAGTCCTTTTGAAAAAGTTGGAGGTCTGTTGGAAGAGGGAAAATCTCCTGAGCTCCACCACGTCCAGATACGGCAAAACCCATGGTAACCCAGCAGAAGACCCAGAAAAATGATTCCAGATCATCCAGGTAATCATGAACGGGAACAAACGTATCAGGACGAGCGAGTCCGCTTTCGAGAACGTTGAAAGATTGGAAGGCGTGAGTGCCCTAGTAGCGGAAAGTCAGAAAAGGACCGATGGAGTGCTAAAGGCAGGGTACTCACAGTCAGCCAATCAGCCTTACAGAGGCTATCTGTCCTGTCAAAGAAAATAGCTAGGTCCACGTCGATGACAACCCCACGAGAATTGTCTTTGTTGCCTTTTCTTCCGAACAAAATGTTGTTGACACTTATGTCACGATGTAAAATCCCCGCCTCCCACATATTTCTATGCCCTAAGAATGAAGATCAGAATGAATCAAGACTCTCACTGAACACAGAAGAATGCTCACCTTCAATCGCGTCATGGAAGCCCTCAAGAAAGTGGACCGGCGAATCGAATGCAGTCAGAGGAGGGCCATAGGACTCCAAAACAATAAAGCAGGCAAACCGGTCCTGGGTGGCAAAAGGTTTGTCGGGAGTGAAATTTCGATCGGCAAAAAGTGACCATTCCGCGGATCGACCCAAGATCTTCGCAACTCCCTTCACATTTTGCAGTTTAACAAGAAGCTCCCACTCAGGGGTTCTTCCATCTGCTCTCCACAAGTACTTGACGATACGTTCCGTCTTATCCTCGTCCAGGACTTTCCATATGCAGGTACCTCTTCCACGAATGGCCTTGCTTAAGAACGTGTTTTCCACAACTTCGTATCGCCTCCTGACTGGTGGCAAGCCAGGCCCTACGATGTGAGTTGGCTTGATTCCTAAGTCGTCTATAGTGATAAAACGTTTGCCATTTTCCCAGGTAATCGCGGGGTTGATACCGAGGTGGATTTCTGACTGGGCACAAGCAAGAATGGCAATACGAACAAGGATAGAAGGTTGCTTGTGATAGTCAACCCATGGACTAACAAGGGCGCCTGCTCGATCAAAACGGTAGAGTCGGATGCGAGATTCGGTGATAAGTGGGACAAAGACAAATCGTCGACCTGTTTGCTGGATGAAGCACTCCCTAAAGTTCGTTGTCAGAAATGATTATGCAGCCGTAAAAAAAAAAGTTACACACCGGGCATATAAGGCACATTGAGCTTTGTAATGCTCGTCGCCATCGCGGTTGTCGTCTCGTTTGACTTCAATAGGAGAAGCACAGAGCTTGTAGGTAGGCTTCAGATCCGAAGCTGTACCTCGACCATTCTTTTTGCGACGCTTATAAGCCAAACTCTGGCCCTCTGGAATAGTAGGGAAGTAACGGCCACCATGAATCATAGCAATGAGGTCAGGAGAGCTTTTAAGCTTTGGCTGGCCGTTTTCGTCCCGTGTTTCCTCGACGCCATTGGAGTGGTCCATGCGAATTCTTGCAGTGTTGTGGATACTTCTAACAGTCTCGTCGTCCGGTGAGAAGTGCTGGAGAATACTTTCCAATAAGGAGACAAGAGGTTGATAGAGGTCATGCTCCTGTAAGCGCGTGCCTTTTTCTTTGTGACACTGGAGAGCATCATCGAGAAACGTCCACTTTTTTCTCTTGGGAGAATATGGCGAGGAAGAGGACCTCAGGTAAGCAGATACCTGCTTTTGTGTGGCAACGGTCGAAAGAATCTTCTCCAGTTCCTTCTTGGTCAAGTCACGCTCGGGTGAAAGTTTCATCTCTGCTCGGATGGCCTCTGCGACTTCACGTACGGTCGAAAAACCTTGAATGGGGCCGTTGGAGGACTGGGTATTTGCACGGGGGGTACTGGTTATGCTTTGAGAGGTCTGGTCTTGAGAAGAAACGCTGTTGACACGCTCGTGTTCGGAAATTAAGGTATTTTCGCGAAGACTGCGGACTGGAGTGCTAGGAAGAACTGAAGACATGGTGAAAACCGTGAATTCAGATACGAGGAGAAATAATACTCACATTGTTACAGGGTATTTATATGTCCGAGCGGAATCGATGGTAAGTAGTTGAAGTTGCGTGGTGGAGGTGAGTTAACAATGACCAAGTCGCCAAGCTCAAGTTCCAAGAATCCAATCATCATTGTGTTCCCAGAACACACATCACGTGTTCGCGTTTTGTCCACAGCCCTGAGCCCAGCGGAGCCCACTTTCAATCAATCATTCATTTTGCCGGTGATCATTGTCTAAAATTTCATTAGGTGCCACATTTTACCATTGTTCACTTTGTATATCTTGCGTAGACATAGCCACTTACTCAGTGCCAATATCAAGATCTGGGTAAGAAAAAACCCTGCCACAACCCTCTGGAAGGTGGTTCCGGGAGATTGTAAAAATTTATACATCGAATTTCATTGACCATTGTTCTTAAAATGCCCATGCTGAACTTATCACGATCGCGAACACCACTCGTCTCAGATCGTAAGTCGTGAGTCGACATTGAGTACTGAATATACTCTCGTTTCGACTGAATCCGCATCTCAATCGCATACATAGTCGAGGCTATAATTATCGTGGGATCCACGAACACGTCGGGCGATATCACTCAGAGTGACAAGATGCATATGTCCGAGGTTGAACGTTGAACATGCAATGGGAGCTGTTAACCGATGAATAGATGAACATTTGAATTATTTATAGACACCTGATAGCGCAGGTACTACTTTAAAAGGGGCTCTTATGATGGCTTCGAGCACAAATCATCCCACCTTTCAACCATTCTCAGACGTCCACTCGTGCTGCCCAAACTACCATGTCCGCCTTTGAATCACTAGGAATAACCACCCGCTCACTTGCGTCCTCCGACCTTCCTTACATTCGCGGCTTCCTTGCTGATATCTTCACGCGCAAGGAGCCTGTCATGTCGTTCCTCAAGATAACAATCGACGCATACAACACATTTAACGACGAATTTTCTCATCATTTCGACCTCGACCTTTCGACTGTCGCATGTCTTCCTAGTGGAGAGATAATAGCAACCTTCCTCGCATGCCCATTCGATGCGTCCTTTGATGTGACGAAGATTGATGAGACCGTGATCGGATCGCTTGGGTTGGCTGTTGGGCTGATGGAAGAGTTTACGAAAGAAGTGTTGGAGAAGTTAAATGTTGAATTAGGGAGGAATGCAAAGGCGCTGAACCTCGTATCGGGCGCTACAGCAGATGCCTACGAGAACATGGGGATCAACAAGAGGTTACGTGCGGAGACTTTGGAAAAGGCCAAGAAGAGTGGAAAATGGGATATAGCGGTTGTCGAATGCAGTAATGGGGTAACACAGCATTTGATGCGAGACGTATACGGGTTTGAGGTGTTTAAAGAAGTCAAATATGCAGACTATGAAGAACAGGACGGAGAAGGGGGGTTCAAAAAACCTTTTTTGGGATTGGAGGGGTCGACGATGATCCTGTTCAAGAATTTGAAGTAGAACAGTTGCCAGCGTTCTTTATTGTAGAACGATAACCGATGCGTTTGTAGGCCTGTTTGACGGGTTACCGGTTACTAGTTACTATTAGCATTCACTGCATTCGATGATATGATCCAGTTATAGCTAAAGTTAAGAGTAGCAACCCCCCCCCCCCACTAACACGTCCAAAATTGTATGATTGTGGGTGCCGGTGAGCAGCTTGGTTCTCACTGCATTGCGTAAGTCCGACTCTGGAAAAACTTGTTTCGAGTCATTATAAAAGTTCATCTCGTTCACTGTTCTACTGCACCCACTACCTTGACTTTAAATCCCTCCTGTATCTAGACCTGAGTCTGATTGCTAAATCTGCACCGTGCCAGGCCTTCAGGACTTACCTCGATGGATCACCGCCCTGAACGCCCGTCTCTCAAATTAGTGGCTCACCGTAACATAGGTAAGTCGCTGGAATCCTTCTGTGAAAAAGCGCCGCTGTTGATACGTACCATTTAGTCTCCTTTAGTTTGTATATCACCCATTCTTGTCTACTCTAGCGTTGATTGATGCGCAGGGATGTCTTCAATTGATACAAGGAATAGAATGGAAATGGAAGTGGAGTATGGTCGCGGAGATGGTCAGCAGATTCAGACCCAGATGGTGGATATTGATCCTATGTTACCAACAAAGGTTCTGGTGAGCCCAAAGAATGCGTTGAATCCCATTTCTTACCATCAAACCCATTCCAGAGCCTTGATTTCAACGCCATTCGTGATCGGCACATCAAGTCGCCCAGCTTCAATTTCACAAGTCCCAATGGGATTACGAACGCTCAGTATTTCAAACCAAGGCCGACGAATTAAGCGCTCAATTCAATGGTCTCTATAAGCAGCTCCAGTTCACAGTTCTTCGTGCCCGTCAATCCGAGGTCAATGCCGAGATGTGTGCATCCCTCCAATCTCCGATTCGCAAACTTCCCTACAAAATCCTCGTTGAGATATTGTACCTTGGAAGTATTCCGGGGCGCACAATTCTCCGAGCTAATGGCCCTCCTTTCACCTTCAGGCGAGTATGCAGATACTGGAAGGATATCGTGTCCAACGATGGCCTACTATGGGACTACCTCAGATCTAGATCCGAAATCGACAGTAGATTCAGCTCAAATACCCTCGCGAGGATTAGACAGGCGATGGGTATTCAATACTCTCACAACGGGCCCAGATCCACTACTTCCAGCGTCACTTTATTCACAGATACACATCAGGAGGAAGGATCAATGCCCGAAGAAGTGCTAGCCATCCCATTAAACGCCTTTGGCTTATCCACAGTCTCCTTTGGTTCGTAATCACTAGTAATGGGCTATATTTTGAGCCAAAATGACACTCATATCACTTCGATGCTCAGGTATTTCCTCAATCAACAAGGACAGGTTTCAAATGCGCGCGGAGTATGGTCACAGCGGCGAGCAGATCAGGATAATCGACGTAGACCCCATGCTTCCCACAAAGGTTTGTGATACCACTAAAGCGTGAAAGTATGCCCTATCATTCTGATCCGGCTACCTCCAGTGTTCTCAGTTCAATGACATTCGCAATAAATGTATTCGAATGGGCGGCTCACCTTCGGACGAAGAACTCGCTCTGCTTTGCGCTTACAAGTTCCAGTGGCATACAGAACACTTTCTACTTCAAAAGCAAGTCAAGGAGCTGACAAGCCGCCTAGGAGCTCTCTATCGAGAGCTCCTATCAATTCTTGTTAACATCCGTCAAATGGAAATCAACGCAAACGTATGCACATCCTTGGACGCTCCAATCCGCCATCTATCACCCAAAATCCTCTGTAACATCTTCTATCTCTGTATTTCAGAAAATACTAAAGTCTCGCGATCTGGTACTGCACCATTACACCTTCTCGAAGTCTGCAAATATTGGAACAAGATAGTGACCGACGAGCATAGCCTGTGGAATCGTATCCGGTTCGACATTAACAGCAGCTTCAGCAATAACTCCCTCAGAAGAATAAAGCACGTCCTCAGCATATATCGCTCTGGCTCCAAGTCCACCGCCCCCTTCAGTCTTGGCTTATTCACAACCGTGCGATGCGAGTACGGGGAGAAAGGGATGCATGAACGGGTCATGCGGCTCATTCGACCCCATTTACAATGGTGCAAGGGTCTGTATCTAGCGAGTACCAATGCCAATTGGTATGAACGATTTAGCTCTTTCCCACCAGACAAACTGAAGTCCTTGGAATCACTGTACCTCAACTTCGAAGACACAGGCTCCGGAAGAGCAGACTTTAGACAAGCACAGAAGCTGAAGAAAGTGGATTTAGTGCTCTGGAAAAGACGCCACATTCGCCAATTGCTCCTCCCATATCAGCAATTGCTACATCTGTCGGTGTCCATGAAAATCAGTCGTCAAGATTTCCCAAACCCCGTCTCAACATTCGTGAACATGTTAGCGCACTGTACAAACCTAGAATCTCTTCAAGTTGCCTTTGAATACCACTACAACGACAGAGCAACAAGGTCGTTGAATGTGAACAGCTCGCTTGTAGGGCCGCATCCCATCATCCTATCTTCACTCCGCACATTCAAGCTCGTCTCTGAGTTCTCCAGTCATCTCGTCGATTTCGTAAAGTCGTTCAAGGTCCCCAGGCTTACCAACTTGTCCGTCGATGCATTTTACCCCTTTCATCTATCTTATCGTGATGGACCTCCTCTTGCCGACGTTGTGAATGCTCACCTTGGTGGACCACTCTCTTTCTTCTCTCAATTGGTGGAATTGGAACTCGTTCACGTCTCATTAAATCAAGAGGAGATTCAGGACTTACTGTACGCAGCAAAGCAATTGGAGAAGTTGACGATGATGAACCTCCTGTCGAGTTCAGGATCAGCACATGGCGCCTGCTGGATCGATAATAAATCGTTACTCGATTTACTCGTGATCCATCCGCGTCTCATCACTCCGGCCGATGCAAATTATGGACAAGAAAACGAGACAGCTACGTACACGCCACTGGTACCAAGACTGTGCAACCTTCGTCTATTCTGCAGCAGTGACACGAAGACGAGCCCAAGATTCCCTGTGGAGACATTGGTAGAGGTCTCGAACACCCGGAAAACATGGCTAAAGTCAAGTTCGGTACATTATTCAGGGTTATCCCATAACCCCAAATTCGTTATACACATCACATTCGAAGGAGGTTGCCAGGATCTTGCGTTTGACATTGAACAGAGCCTGAAGGATTTGGGGGTTACTGTTTCGGTGAAGCACCAGGACACAAGTCTTCAGAAGATTCTTGAGAGTTCATATCGCCCATCTGCCAGCTCTATAGCCACAATGTACCCATTATAACAAAGATTCATACGATGCATTAACCCAAGAGAAATAGGAAGAATTTATTTTATTTTTCTACTCAACCTCTACTCTCCGAAACAACGAACCCTACACTAATCACTACGTCTACATTTAATCGAGATCATCAAAATCATAATCCCGACCAAACATCTCTTCAAATGCCTCATCACGGGCGAATTGCTCATCCACCTCGTCAGCATAACCACGAGCATTGACTTCTTCAAAGTCATCATAACCCCTAGCCTCATACATATCCTCCTCGTACATTGGTTGACGAGCATTGATCTCTTCAGTCTCATAACCTCGCTCAAAGAGATCATCATCCTCGAATCCACGGCTATAAACGTCCTCGTCGTCGTATCCAAACGAACGTTCATAGAGCTCGTCGGTGTACTGCAGCTGGGGTTCCCTAGCGAAGAACTCCTCATCACTGAATCCGCGGCTGTCGAGCTCAGCGCCGCTGAATGTAGCGTATGTGCGCGAGATCAAGTCTTGAATGTATTCGCGAGCTTCTTGTGCTTTCGCGCCCATAGTATCAGGGATGATAGGAGGGGATGAGGCAGGTGGGAGGGGCATGGGTACAGGTATGGTCACGGGAGGGATGACGATGCCTGGTGTTGTGATTGTTCCGGTCGGTGCACCGGAGCCGGCGGGCGCTGATGGTGATGGCGATGAAACAGCAGGTCCCCCGCTGGTGACGGGGGTGGTGTGGCCATGCTTCTTGTTGTGCTTCATCACCAAGTCGCGATAGTGAGTACTAAAGAAAAAGAACAGAGAGATTGATTAATATTTGCGCAGTTGTGGGTACAGATGAAGAGAGAAAGCGCATGAAAGCATCGATTTGACATGCATAATGTGCAGTCAAAGCTCAAATGATGATGACTGCGGACTTTCATTGAGCCAACAGTCTCATGGTAGGGAATGAGGGTGCAAAAGGACGCAGCAAGGCAGCGTCAGAGGCCAAGAGGAGGATAAAACTTACAGGAAGGTCTTAGCCAAAAAGGGGAACCAAGGAAGGTCGATGACCCTCAACTTCTCGTCAACCTGGACCCAAATATCTTTGTGTGCTTGAACCTCGCGCCTGAACATAACATCAAATTCACGAGCGTCCATGTCTTCAATGCCACGTCTATATTCCGAGAGAAAAGGGACACGTAGAGGTTTTCATCAGCGCTCCAGTCAAAGCAGATATTTTTTGTATGATGGAAGACTTACGGTTCTGAGGAAAACCATAACGCAAATGAAGGTGAGGCAAGAAGAGCCATCACAAAAATCGAAGAGAAAGTGATTTTGGCCATTTTCAATGAGTTTCTCTGAAAAAATATGAAAAAGATGGAGTGTAGGATGGCTTGGGATCGAAAAGCTTGAAATGAAAGTGTGTTTGTAGAGTAGATAAAATCCAATACCGCGATCAACACTGGTATTTGAGGGAGGGAACCTGGGCCTGGATGGTTGGTAGATGTTGGGGGGGATGAGACCAGCTGAAGGGAAACCCGGCTTGGGCGGTGGGTTGCTTTTATATGAATCAGGGTGCCTTTCGGCTCGGCGTAAACACTGCCCCATCAATATTCAATCCCTGTTGTTGTTGATGCGAGCAACAAGCGGTCCACCGTCCACCGCATGTCTCCGAAAATTTGTTTCTGCGGTGCTGATCATCCCATGCTAAACACCGTCGTGATGTCCACAGCATTGCCGACTGTTTTGTCCCCTTGCAACCCATACATCAGCTTAAAAAAGCCTCAATTGGTGTCATTCCTTGTCAATAGGCCGATCTGAAAATCCTCACAGTTACCTGAGTGCCCCTGCGATATGCAAAGCATTGTGTTGCGCAAAGTGTGCCCTGGAAGAGCAGATTAATGTCAGTCAGGTCCAGGTTACCTAAGGTAACCTCGCTAACGGTGGAAGGTAAGTTACCTTCCACCGTTAGCGACGGCGAGGACCGATTTTACATCATTTGCACGGAGAAGCCGGCCGATGGTTTCTTGGCTTGGGGAATGCAGCTTTCTTTTCAAGTGCTCACAACCTTGAAGAGTTGACGTAGAGCTCTGCGGAACACTGAAATGAATGAATGGAAAGAGAAAAATTCAACTTCAGACCTAAGAGGTGAGCTACATGCATCTAAAGAAGGATGAAGGGATGAACGGTCCTGGGGCGAGGTGGGTTCTGTCCAGAGTATCGCACACAAACAAACTAAACCTCCTCGTCGTCCTCGTCTCCAGAGACTTCTGCATTTTCCTGGCCAGCCTTCATCATGAGGGCAGCAAGATCCTGTTCTTCCGTCTCCGAAACGGCCTTGGGCTGTTAAAAGAAGATAACATCGTCATTATTGATCAACAAGATCATCCAGGTGAGAGAATGACTTACCTTCATCTTGACGATGAGATTTCCTCCTTGCTGCTCAATGGTACTCTGGATAGTTTCAATAGCACGCTCCAGTCTCTCCACGGCAGCATACTAATGAATGGTGATGAGAAAGTGGCCTTCTTCAGAAATCCCGCAACACACCTTGTCAGTAGCATTTGTGCTCAACACATACAGAGGTGGGGCGACGAGCTTAGCCTTGATGGGGACGGCTTCACTACTCTGTTTTTCACCAGCACGCAGGGCCTTCTTGATCGCATCGATTCCAGCAGGTGTGTAGCACGTAAGCTCAATATCAGCACGCAATTTGATAGGCTGAGGTGTCAGACGACGGGCGATCGTGCTAACAAGCAGTTGAAGTGTGGATTCGGGGATGGGGGCAGGTAGGGAGGAAAAGACGGTATCAGGCTCACTAAAAAGTCAAAGGTCAGTCTTAAATATGATTCATGAATAGGAATGAAGATAACACACGTCAAGGCCAATTTGAACGCGTCATATGGATGACCATATTTCTTGCCTAGCGGCCATGCAACTTGTTCATAGAGAAGCTCCAATTTTTCCTCCTCATTTGCGCTGGGCCTGTATGAGCCCAGTGCAGGTCCGGCATCAGCACCCAGCTCATTCTCTGCGCCCTCTTCGTCTCCTACTGGTGCTGGAGCAGTGGCAGCAGCAGCCTGTCTCGCTTTGCGGGCAGCCTTCTTGGATTCACGATCTTTCTCTGATGGGGCAGCAGCCTCAATGGGGGATGTAGGAGCGTCACCAGCACCAGAAACAGATGGTACTTTTGATGCGACGTGTCTGAGGATGGAAGCTACGGTTTTTGATTTCATGAAGCGCTCTTCGCATTTTACGATATCTTCGGGAGAAACACGACGTTTTGAAAGATCGATGTAACCTGTTGCATAGATCATTATAATTAGAAGGGTATGGAACGATCTTTTTGGAAATTTATCCATGCCTTTTTCTTTATCCACCCTGAGTACGACAACAACTTCATTTCTCCCCACACGGATGAGTTTCTGGACGGATCGGATACGACGACGAGAAAGTTCAGAAAGCAAAATCATTCCTTCGGTATTATCGTATTCAAGCTATTGAATAGTCAGTAATCTGCACAACAAGACCAAAAATCGGAGATTTTAATGCGAGAAAATGACGTCTGTTGCAAGAGGTGGTTGTGTTCCCAATGCCCATACAACCCTGGATTGGATTCCCTCCAGTAAAAGCCCAATTATACAAGCTTGTATATGAGTGGATCCATGGGGTAAAAAAGAGGTGGTACTCCATATCATTCAACGAATACTGCGCCAGGCGACGTAAAGCATCCTCCCCTCCCTGGAGCCAGTACCAGATAGTTTAACATGCAAACCACTCACCAGCTTCACATAAGCTCCCATCTCGGCAATCTGGCGCACCTGCACCATGACAAGCTCGTCCACCTCTGGGTATTTCTGTTCATAGTATCGCATCTTGGTTTTACTGGATATCCGTCAAGGTCAAGAATCTGGGTAAAAAATTGCTTTGGTTATAGTCGTCTTCTTTAAGTCGTAATTTTTTGAGATCTTACGTGGACCTTCCCGTTGTTTATGATAATACGGATAGACAAACGTTGTAGGATGGGATGGGATGGAGAGATAATGTTCAGGACAAAAGTTGAATCCAAAAGATTATCTGTGACAACGGTCACTCAATGACGCATGTCACATCTTTACATCTTATCTTATCTCCTTAGGCTCATGGTTTGCATCATTGCATCACTGCCCTCGCCGGATTGGCCATCCTAGTAGCAGCGCTCTAAAAGAGCTTCCAAAATATCCAGGTTAATTCAGCCTGATAAGCGCTTTGAATAAAATATCCCGACATTGTGTAGGGTGCTAAATGAGAATGAATACGTGTAGCCAAAGCCGCTATATGGGCATCTGTTGTGAAATTATTTTTGTACGTACACTTCTTTATGCTCCCTGATTCTCAGGCAAAAGATTAGAGAAACTGTAGACAAAACTCCAAGAGGAATCAACTGAAATGGTGATGAGTGACGCTGGAGGCATCAAGCTCATCAAAGGAGGCGCCAATAAGCGCGCTGATCCTCAGCGCTGATCCCAAGTTTCCTGTTGCGCCTGTTCTCGTGAAAAGATTTAATCCTCTGGCATCGAGGACCAGTTTATTTACGTCGGCCTCAGCACGTCGTTGAATTTGAATTACGAGACATTACAAGTCCAATAGCGTCATACCCTTGGAAAATGTGTTCACATTATCGTGTGCTAAGATCTGCACTTAGGAGTCTCCGCCTAAAGGTCCGAGTCGTGGAAGGTATTCTTCTCGTCATCTTTGGGGCAAAGTGCTTACAGAGTGTTTAGCTTCTTACCTTTAAATATCAAGGTCAGCAAGGGTCAGCATTACATGCCGAAATTTCGGAGTTTGAAATTAAAAAGAGTACAACACGTCGCCCTGGTTGTTTGAAAGCTTTGTTTCCTGCGATTCAACTCTGCTCGATTGGCTCAAGCTCTGCTGACTCACGACTTGCTACGACATTTGCCGATGCGTACACGGAAAAGCCAACTTCTTTAACTGGACAACTTGCCTGGTGACCCAGATCAATAATATCTCAAGCCGCATTCATACCTTCTTATCCCTCTGCTTGAGCTCACGTATGCCTTCCGGCATATAAATGGACTGTACGATTCCCTCGCACAAATGTGAAGCTGAGTAAGTGACAGCGTAATCAACACTTAGTACTGTGCATCTCTGGTTCCACCTCACTTCCCCATCCGTTATTTATGGGCTTCTCTGGCTCCCACCGTAGGCTAATCGGTTGGTTTGTATGCGACCGACTGAGGATCTTTTGCGTAATCTCTATAAACGTGCTGCTATATATAAGCGGAGCCAACCTTGGATGTCAGAACAAGCTCCAGTGGAAATGTCTTCCCTTGCCATTCTCTTCTCATTCTCTCTTGTACTGGTCGCAGCATGGAAATTATTTGCCCGATTTTTTCTGAAGTCTGACTTGGATAACATCCCTGGACCTCCATCCGAGTCCTTCTTGAAAGGTCAGCGCTTCAATACACAAGTTATCGTGCAGGCGAATTCACACTCACGAAATTAAAGGCGTTTTCCCGCAGATTTTCAACGTCAATGGCTGGGACTATCATCGCTATCTATGGGATACTTGTGCGGTTAGAGCTCGCTATTACAACTTTCGTTTCATTAATGCTTTGTGTCAGTTGGTAAAGTCATCAAAGTTAAAGGGGTCCTTGGGGTGAGATATCTCTCTACTTTTCGAAGTTGAAGGAATTGAAATTTATTGCTCAGGAAAATCAACTATACATCTATGACCCGAAAGCAATGTATCATATTCTGGTCAAGGTATGACACCACTTATACATCTTAGGGTTGCATTCTCTGATGCACGTTTCAGGATGCACCTTCCTACGAATCTCATACATCCTTCGTCGCGTGGGTCATGGTTCATATCACGCCCTCTCCATACTTGTTTGACATTGCAACGACAGCGGAATGAGACTTATCTTTGGACCAGGGCTTCTGGGAATCGTTGGTGAGCCAGACACCAAGTTATACTTTCATAAACAATTGCTAACCTTGGGGCACGGACTGTCTTAGGTGATTATCACAAGAAGCAGCGAAAGCTTCTCAACCCAGTCTTCTCCATTGCTCATATGCGCCAAATGGGTGCGCCCTTTTTGCTTCAGTACTCGTGCAATCTGTGACTGAGCTTCGACAGCACCGATCTTCTATAGAATCACACATCGCGTGAGCAAACACCCCGTTTCACGTCTGTTACATGGCTCATGCTGATACATCTTGATAATTTTAGCTACAAGATACTCTCGTTGGCAAAGTCAAGGATGGCCCCAAGGAGGTGCGTTCCCCTAATGCGCTGCATGACGCTACTAGCCAATAAATAACCCGCAACAGATCGATCTACTGTCCTGGATGAGTCGTACTGCGTTGGAATTAATTGCCCAAAGCGGCTTCGGGCACTCCTTCGACGACCTGACCCAAGACCACAGCGAGAACGAATTCAGCTATGCTCTTAAACTCCTCGTGTATGTGCACTTCATCTCGTTCCATCACAATACACCGTTGACATGTGGATTTACCCTAGGCCTACGAGTTTCAAGCTCATCTTCTTCCGGGTTTATCTGCTCAACACTTCGATGAAAATAGGTTCTCCAGCATTCAGGCGGATGCTGGTCAATCTTATTCCATATAAGCCGTTCCACATTATGCGGGATTTAGTAGATACCCTTCACAACGCTTCATATTCCATCTACCAATCAAAAAAGAAAGCGCTTTTTGCGGGCGACGGCGAAGTCGTGGATCAAATCAGCGAAGGCAAGGATATTCTCAGCATTTTGAGTAAGTTCTCGAGTCATTCTTGAATATCACCTTCTCAAATTCTTGTGCAGTGCGGGAAAATATGAAAGCTTCACAAGAGGACAGGCTTTCTGAAGAGGAAATTTATGCTCAGATTTCGTCAGTGTTTCCATAGGAGTACCTGTTTCTCTGGCTAACTTTGCGCGAAGGACTTTCACATTTGCAGGCATGGATACAACCTCTAGTGCCCTGTCTCGCACTCTGTGGATTTTGGCTCAACACAAAGACGCGCAAGATAAACTCCGTCAGGAAATTCGCGAGGCCGTGTCAAACGCTGAAGGTGATCCTAGTTACGATACACTCGTTTCTTTGCCCTACCTTGACGCTGTGTGCCGTGAGACCATGAGAATGTGAAACCACTCTTTTTGCCTGCTCATATTTTGCCCTGATGCTGCTTTCGTACAGGTTCTCTCCTATATCGACGATGCTACGCGAGTAAGCTGCTTTCTGGTCATCATTAATTATGAAAAACCGATCAAGAATTTGCAGCACCCTTGAGGACACAATCCTACCGTTGTCCGAACCGATAATTGGTGTGGATGGGAGGAAGATGCACGAGATTCATGTTCCAAAGGGCACCTCGCTTGTGATTGGCCTTCTTGCTTCAAATCGTAACAAGGACTTGTGGGGACCCGATGCACACAAATGGAACCCGGAGCGTTGGCTCAATCCCCTCCCAGAGGCGCTCCTTGCCGCCCACCTTCCAGGTATATATGCGAATTTGTACGTCCCTTGCAACATTTCAACCTTTTTTTGGATTTTTAACAAGACCTGATACAGAATGACATTTTCCGCAGGTGGACGATCATGCATGTAAGAGTATTGGCCGCTTTTGACGTTTACGTCGTTTTTTCGCTGATGGATGGTCTGGTAACAGAGGCTTCAAATTCTCGCAACTTGAAATGAGTACGTAAATATAGTCCATCATCTGTGAGGTTTTTTACTTACCTTAGTACCCTGCAACTTTTTGTTTCTTCAGAGGTTGTCCTTTCCCTCCTCGTTGAGAAGTTTGAATTTTCGTTGTCCAAGGACATTACCTGGCAGATGACTGGAATTGCTACTCCTGTGTTGGCTGATGGTGATCGCACGCGTCCCCAGCTCCCTCTGATGGTCAAATTAGCGCCTCCGTAAGATCATGATGTATCTGTATAGCCACAAGGCTGACAAAAAATATCGTTCTCCGAGTTCGCACCCGGTCTGTAGTCGGTGAAACGGAGTCCAGGCTTGCGAAGCAACTTGAACGACTCG
The DNA here is from genome assembly GCA_002938355.1 of Panaeolus cyanescens. NCBI lineage: Eukaryota > Fungi > Basidiomycota > Agaricomycetes > Agaricales > Panaeolus > Panaeolus cyanescens. Next base: position 23,371 of record NHTK01001005.1, read on the forward strand.
GATAATGAGAGAAAAATCGATACGTAGGTTGCGTAATTGATAATTGATGTTTCAAGTGGGAAAGTGTAGCTTCGAGTCCTTTCTCCTCTTGACCACCCCGGAGACATTGTGGGGCAGAAAGTGTAACTGATCGATATCATCCGTCATGACTAGGTCCCGAGATTTCGGGCGCTAAAAATAGCGTGTGTCTTTGCAAACTGTAAGTATTATAATATGAATCGCACGAAGTGTCGATAATGACAGTATTAAATCAATGGTATACATTAAAACTACCCTACAGTTAGACATTTAGACAGACGATTAAGCTACCACACGCCGCTCAATCTACACCATGCTATGTATTCAGACGAATATTATTGAGGTCCTCAC
>NHTK01001006.1:0-32888 GCA_002938355.1 Panaeolus cyanescens
TATTAGGAGTTTTGAGAGTATGCTTAGTGCGAGTAGATCAAAGAAGGAGGGGAAGAAGGGAGCTAAAGGGAATGGGAATGGGAAAGCAAAGGGAGCGAAAGGGAAAGAGAAGGGGACGAAGGGGGTGAAAGATGATAGGGAAGGAGGAGGAGGGGGAGTGCCGCCTCGACCCCGGAGTGCGAAACAGCGCAAGAGCTTGAGTGATCGGTTAGCTTCTGTTTCTGCTATTGCGCGCAAGGTATGTAGTGTTTTTTTGAAAGAAAGAAAGAAGAAAGAAAATAACCTATGATTTTAGGCCTCCGAGTCGACACTTCCTGTTACGCATCTCCAGCGTCCGCCGTCATCGCAAAGCAATGCGAATGTGAAGATGACGAGTCCGATTTCGCATTCGACGTCGCCTGTGTCGCTGTCTGGTGTTTCTCCTCCTGTTATTTCACCTATGACTCCCCCGCAACCTCAACCTTTTACTCATCTTCACCAACCACACCCACCATCGCAGCAACCACAACCTCTCCTCCGACTCGCACCTCCCAACGCGCGATTCATGGAATGCAGCGCTGATGATTTACGGTTATCGGAGATTGGAGAGTTGTTGAGGGAGTATAGGAGGGTTGTGGAGGGTGTGAGGAGTGTGGGTGGGTTTGAGGGGCAGTGAGAGAGGGGCTGAGAGGAGGGGAAGTGAGAGGGGGAGGGAGGTGTGATGAGGTGGTATATCCTGTCGTTATTGACAAATCCAGCTTACGCCCCATCCCTCTCATCGCGTCATATAAATCGTGACCGTGTCGACGCGTGAGTTGCAATGATACGAAAATAGAAATTGGGTTGTTCATCATCATCGGCTATAACCACAAAATCATTCATTTCGGGGTATTGACACGACGACATACATTACTGAAAGGCTTATAAACACGCAGCCCAGCTCTTTCAGTCATCTGCCTACTTTTATTGAATTGAGCTTACACTGTTGCATGTTTTCCAAATCCCGTCTGTGGATTCACATCTCCCTCATCCCTCTCTATATAACACTCGCACTTTACTTTGACTTGATCCATATCCCATCCACACCCTCATCTTCACCTATACTCGAATTGGCGCTGTTGAAACTAAGAACTGCGACATCATCAATTGCAACATTACCACTACCACTATCAAAACTCGTCGCTTTGCCATCCAAGTCTTTATCAAGAACCAGTGCTTCATCTTCAACCCCACCCCTAAACCCAATGCAATTCACAACGCGCAAAAGTCAAGATCGCGGACACGCAGATCACGGATGGCTCAAGACATTCCATACATTTTCATTCGCGATGTAAGCCCTCCTCTCACCCTCTACCCTCCAACTCTTTCAATTATAACACCCACTAACCCCTCCTCCCAGGTATCACTCCCCCAACCACACCCACTTTGGCCCCCTCCGCGTCCTCAACGAAGACCGCATATCCCCCAACACAGGCTTCGGCACACACTCACACAGAGAATTCGAGATATTCTCGTATGTAGTCCAAGGCGAATTGGAGCAGTGAGTATTCGCATTCGCATTCGTATTGATTATCCACAAGATTATTCTTTGTGATCCTTTTACTCATCGTCGTTTTATTCTTCTTCTTCTTCTTCTTCTTCTTCTTCTTCACCTCTAATATCTCTAACACCCAACCCTCAACAGCAAAGACTCCATGGGCAACACCGAAATCCTCAAACGCGGACACATCCAAATGACAAGCGCAGGCACAGGCATATCTCACTCTGAAAAAGCCGCCCCATCATCACCACACACACACGACGTGCACTTTCTCCAAATCTGGTCTTTACCCCACACACCACGCCTAACTCCAAAATACTACACCCGATTTTTCAGCGACGCCGAAAAAATGAACAGGTTGGTTAGAGTAGTTGCTCCTGTGCGTAGTAAAGGGGTTGAAATGGTGAGAGATGGAGATGGAGAGGGGGATGGACAGGGCCCTGCACCCGTGAATAGCCAGTTGACGATGTACGCTGGGCTGGTGGAGGGCGGGAGGGGTGTGGAGGTGAAGATGGAGGGGAGGAAGGGGTATGTGCATGTGGTTATGCAGAGTGGGTATCGGTATGGGGCGGTGAAGGAGGGTGATGAGAGTGAGGGGGGGAGGGTGTGGGTTGGGGAGGTCCATGGTGATGGTGATGGTGGGGTTAAAGGCGAAGGTGTAGACTTGAACGAAGGCGACGGTGTGTATATCTTTAATCCTTCAAAAGATGGAGTGTTGAGGGTTGAGAATGTGGGAGATGTGTTGGTCGAGGTGTTGGTGTTTGACTTGGAGTAATATGTAGATTACATAGATGCGTAGGTTTTCCACTGTGTAGTAATGGGATCTATTAAATAATAGTATTAATGAGATTGAATTTGAATAAACATTAATATTGACGTTGTACTTGCCCTCAATAACATCACACCCCCGGTCGTTGTCGTGGATCTCGTATATGATCAGCAGCAACAACCATAGCTCTAACCTCTGCACTAAACGATTCCTAAAAAAACAATCTCATCAACACCACACTCATATCAACATTATCCAACACACTCACATCCATCTCAAATCTGTCCACCAGCCCCTTCTCCACACCCACACCCCACCCAAACTCAACCCTCAACCGCTCCCTCCTCCCCCCCTCACTAACCAAAAACCGCGCCACTCTCAGCTGCCACTCCTTCGTCCGCGCGCGAAAATCGTCAATGTCAACAGGGAACTGACGCATGCGCTTACGGTCGTCGTCGTATAGGTTGTTGAGACGGGTGAGGTAGCTGTACCGGACGAGGGAGTGGGTGGATGTCCATGTTTGGGTTAGGTGTGTTAAGCGGTTGGGGTCGTTTAAAAAGGCCTGGATGGGGAAGGTTTAAAAGGAGGATTGGGTGAGTGGGTGGGTGAGAGGGAACTTACGTCGATAGCATTTAGGTGTTTTTTATTCTCCGCATTCGTATAATTCGAATCTGCGAGGGTGATATCACTCCATCCCTTTGGTTTTCCATCGCCCTTGGACGCCCAATAATCCTCATCCCGCGCCCACCTCACATCCTCCAGTTCCTGCTCATACTCCTTTGCCTGTATATCATACAACACCTCCAACTCGGCTATATGCTCGTCTTCGAGCGTTTTAAGACGCGCAGAGAGCGGTTCAGCCTTGTGTGGTGCGTCGAGTTCGGATTTCATGCTTTCGAGGCTGCAAGTTTTTAGAAATAAGTAAATGAGTGAATTGGTGAATAAATGATGATGAAAAAAAGAAAGAAGACGTACTCTGGTATACTCTGCTTCCTGTACTGCATCGCAAACTGCGCCCATCTCCAATCGTACCAACGCTGATAATCAACACCATCATCCTTTTCACCATCCTCACCCTCACCCCCTCCCTCAACCCCATCACCACCCTCATTCTCTCCTTCACCCCCTCCCTCTCCCTCATCACCCTCATCCTCGTTCCCATTCCCATTCCCATCCCCACCCTCGCCTTCATCCTCCGAAGCCAAAAACAACCTCTCCCTTCTCCTCCCCTTTGTCGACTTTTTCTTCACTCCCCCACTTGATTTTGACACTGTTTGGGCATATGACAGATGCTCTTTGAATCCGTTGCGCGAGATGTATTGGGGGTGGGGGAGGCGGGGGAGTGTATTTGTGTTTGAGTTTAGGTGAGGGTGAATTGAGGTTGAGGTTGGGTGATTTGAGGAGGTGGTGGTTGGGAGAAACGATGTTAATGTGGTAGATGCTGATGTTGTGGGTATGAATGATGATGATGAAGAGGTAGTTGAGGGGTATGAGAATGAGAATGATGAAGATGGGAGTTGGGACATTGAGGAACTTGAATATTAGTAGAACGTTGGAGTAACTGGTGACTAGGGAGGACTAAAGGTTGACGTTGACGTTGTGCTTGAGGAGATGAAGGGGTAAAGAGATAAGGAGGTAATGAAATGAGAGGATTTGTCTAGTAGTAAGTATGTATCAAGCAACAGCAATTTTAAAGACGCGGCGTTTCTCACGATTATGTACATATCCTTCAAATCATTGTCACTGTTCAGAAATGTTAACCTTAACATTAACATGTGCTCAACGTATGAATATCACCAGAACGCTCCGCAACACATAACGATATCATGGCAAACGGTGTGATCGTGAAAAGCCCGGCCTGAGTGATACGCAGCGCGCACAGCATGCAGCATTAATATTGGTATGTCCTCAAGTTGACAGCCTGCGGAGTTGGGTGCATCTGCAGACTGCCATGACTAGTGAACGGTGTATCGATTTGAGCCCCAATACAGAGGGCATGACAAACCTGCAGTAGATTGGGCGTCTAATTCTCATACCCGGGCCTGTGGCCACACCGATGCATCTTGTACTTCATTCATCGCCGCTCCACATTCACGTCCACTTTCACCTTTACGTCCGTGAGTTCCCCGTGAAATATGAAGAGGCTGAAAGTAGGGTACACATGAATATTAACATTAACATCAACATTGTGGTCTGTGGCACGTTGTATGCCGTGATTCAAACCCGCAGTCGACGTCGTAGTCCCCAACACAATGCGCATACAACGCTCTTAGACTACGTATGCTTATCTAGACGCGCAAGCCACGCCTGATACACACCTGGAGTGTATATAAAGCAACGTCAAGAAACCTACCTACCCATCGATATCAAGTTTAACGACAAGCTCTTTCCACCGTGACCATGGGCAACTCCAACTCTCGATCAGAAGATGAATATCAAAGAGAACGCCGTGAAGCTGAAGCACGCGCAGCAGAGGCACGACAGCGGGAGGAAGAGGCACGGCGGCTGCGTGAGCGGATAGAGGAGATGGAGAGGTTAGCGTGGGAGGAGGAACAGCGAGCCGAGGAGTCGAGGAGGAGGGAGGAGGAAGCGCGGCGCGCGAGGGAGAGGAGGTGGGCGGCGGAGGAGGAGGAGAGGAGGAGGCGTGAGGAGGAGAGGAGGAGAAGGGATGAGGAGGAGGCGGAGAGGAGGCGGGTGATGCAGGAGACGATGGAGAGGGCTGAGCAGGAGAGGGTGAGAGCTGAGAGGGAAAAGGCGGAGTCTGAGCGTCAGGCAGCTGAGGCGAGAAGGCAGGAGGAGGAAGCGAAAGAGCAGGCTGAGAGGATGAGAAGGCTGGCAGAGGAGATGCGGGTGCAGGCGGAGGAGGCAGCAAGGAAGGCTGAAGAGGCGAAGAGGGAGGCTGAGGATCGCCTCATGCGTGGAATCCCTCCTGACCTTCATCCTAATGCTGAGGAGAGGATGGGGTTTCGTGAGCGATATGGACTTCAGACCAACAAAATCAATATTGCAATCGTCGGTGAATCCGGGACTGGCAAGTCGACGCTCTTGAACAGTATTCGTGGGCTTTCAGCTGGCGACGATGGAGCAGCAGCAGCGGGTTTCGACGAAACCACAGAAGTCGTCGAAGGGTACTTGGATCCGTGCAAGCCCTTTATCATGTGGTACGACGTCCCAGGAGCGAACACGCCCAACGTCAAGGGTTGGACGTATTTCATCGACCAAGGTCTATATGTCTTTGACATCCTCGTCGTTGTCTTTTCCGGTCGATTCACCGAGACAGCGGGGACGTTGCTCGAGAACGCCAATAAGTGCAGCATCCCGACGTTTTTGGTTCGTACGAAAGCCGACTCTCTCATGCGATGCGCGAAAGAGGATACTTATCCACATCTTTCGGACGGTGCTGCAAAGGAACTGGTTGCTAAAAACACGCGGGATATGGTGGCAAAGAACTTGAAGAAGATGGGATTACCCGAGCAGAGGGTGTATGTGGTGTCGAGGCCGGCGATGAAGGAGTGGGTGGTTAATGGTCGTCAATCGTTTGAGATGATTCATGAAGTCGAGTTTTTGGACGATGTTATGAAGATGCTTCAGAGTACTGTTCCTGGTGCTTCTGCGTCATACCTGGATGCTAAGTTGGTGTCTGCGTAAAGCTGTTGTTGGGGATGACTACGAATTTGCAGTGTTGATTTTTTTGTTTGCGATGTTCAGGTTGTGTTAACGTTCTCGATCGCGTGTATGCATTATGTTTTGTAATACCTGATAAAGATACAAGTGAATGACGACATGGTATATCTGGATGCCACAACTTGGGAGGAAATACCTTGATGTACGGTTGAGATGCCTACAAGGCTAACCTGCAACTCGAAGTTGCAATATTAATATGAGCGTTAGTAGGCATTATGAACAGCTCGGCTACCTGAAGAGCTAACAAAAATTAATTTCGAAATAGATCAGGTTTTGTGGTTGACTGCCGTTCTGCGAGAAGTAGACTTTGGCGTTGAATATCATGAACCAAGAATCGTGAGTAATACCAGAGTAATACTGTCAATGATGCATTGATGGCCCACACAAATAAATAATTTAATTAGATCAAGTCCCACGCACTCTTGTTTTCATTCCGCATCGTAACCCAGTAAGCTTCAACGTCAACATTAATATTCAACTTGATTAGATTGGACAATATAATCAATTATAGGGTATCATTGAACGTGTGATAGCATACTACATCCTTTGGGCCAGTCTAAGTAAAGAACATGATCCAATAAGAGAACAAAAAACGAAATTGAGAGATCGAGGAAAATGATTTTGCAATATTACTTAATTGACGCTCAATCCTCGCGTCTGGGAAGACCAGGGAGTGGCAAAGCGCCAAGCAAACCCCCAATTGGCAACGCACCACCAACAGCCTTCTCAGACACAGTGCTTCCTTCAATCTCGCGCTTAGGTAGACCAGGCAATGGCAACACATTCGTCAATCCACCAAGTCCGGGTAACACGCGCTTCTCAAGCCCTGCCTCTGAATCAGTCTCTCGTCGCGGCAGGCCAGGTAAGGCCGGCAAAAGATTCGTAATCCCGCCAATTGGACCCAGAACGCGCTTCATGAAGCGTTCGAGCTCGTGGCGCTTGGGAAGGCCTGGGAGGGGGAGGAGGCTTGTAAGACTATTGAGTGGTCCGAGGACGCCTTTGGTGAGTTGTTCGTTGCGTTTGATGTTGGGAAGACTGGGAACGGGTAACCCGATGTTTGATGCTAGGTCGTCGGCTTTGAGCCCACCAATGATGCGTTTTTGGAGTGATACTCCCTGATACATGTAAGAAAGATTATTCAGACAATGTGCATGATTGGTTTTTATGTTCGAAAACACGTACCGAAGGTTCGATTCCTGCTTTTGGTGCATCGACAGTGGTGCCAACGGGTCTGAGAGCGGGTACGGGTGGGAGTTGGTCAAGTACCGGTCCTAAATCTGGTCCCTTTAAGTTTAACTTGAAAATGGCATATTTTCAGTGATAATTCTATTAGTGTAGAAAATCCAATACATACCCCTCCTTCGCTGATGGCCTGGACGGGCGTATGAATGGCCTGATCCAAGCTTGGAGGGCTTGTGACGTCGATGTTGCCAGGAGTGAGGTTGGTGACAGGCAGAGCCTGAGTAGCGAGACGAGGAAGAGAAGGTTTTGCATTTTTGAATCTGAGTGTGAGGAGCTGTAAGGACTGTGGGACCCAGAAAGTCAAGCTTAAGTTATGTGGGGAGATGGATATTCGAAGGAGGTTTGAGCATGGTCTTTTTATTGATGATTTTATTCGGGTGTGGGTTGAACGTTGAAACGTTGACTGGTGACTTTGGATTCTGTTCGCATTGGTGATCAATGGGCTCGAATGTTGAATGTTCGAGCTTCTGAAGCGTAGAAGAATGCTAAAAAAAAGTGATTCTGGCAGGTTTGTTGACTAGAATATCAAGGAATCATTCAAGCTCGAAAAGTATGAGTATATTGTACAATGAAGCTTCGTTTTAATTAACAGATTTCGAGTGCAGTGAGAATGATTCAACTGCCATGTTATGTAATGGGACAGGGACGTGGTATCATAGATAGATAATGCATCGAACAATAATGTTTCGAAAACTAGTACTGGATACTTCGCATATGGCGTCCGTCGCCACTGACATCTATATCAATTAATTTCAGTATATATTATCATGACATTATTTGAAACCATGACAAGATATAGCTATATACTAGACTGTCGAACACTGGCAGTCACGTTGAGGTGCGCAGTCCCGACTCGGAGTCGCATCGAAAGGCCTGAGACTCGGAATTAACTTCACAGTCATATAAAAGACAGCTTGTGCTGCTTTCTTTGCTCATACAATTTGTAGCCAGCTCTTACGAAACCTTCTAATTCTTTCAAATTTCCACGCTAAATTTATTCCAAGTTTTGAGGCTGGTCCTCAATCAATAAACCCACCCTGCTCGTCGTTCATATCAATTGAGACAACTGTTCTCCCTCCCCCGTGCCCCGCTTGAGGACCATTGATCAATGCGCCAATCACTGGCCAAACTTAGTGTTCTTCTCACCCTCCTCGCGGTCTCCTTCTCATCATCAGCAAATGCCCGAAGCCAAATCCCACCTGATGATATCGACGCCCTCATTGCTCGAGCGGTGACCTATAACATCGATCCTCGTACACTCACTGCAACCGACAATACCGCCAGCAATGCGATCATAAAGCGCAAAGTGGACGATTTCTGGCTGTCGGCTCGAGAAGTCGCGATCGTACTATTAGGGCATCAATCTCAGGCTCGGAAGAGCCACAACCGGGTTGATACCAGGCAAAATCTATCATCAGACGTTCAAGACCTGACCATACGCGAACCATCTTCCGGGTGGGTTGGGGTTTCTTCGCTGGCGGCGTTTTTCGCAGAACTTTATGTTAAGGGTGCTAATGCCCAGTGGGAACGGCAAGTTGAAGCCGTGAAGCTGTGTCTGAGGGAATTCGAAGGGAGAGGAGTGGCCATGGGACTATCAATGACTTGCAATCGTTTACATGAAACGTGAAAGTTGCAGGGTTTTGAAACTGTTTCGAGTATTTAAATCCTATCCGTGATACATGTGCATTTGTCCCTCGTTTCTGAAGTACATAAATATATATCTATCTCAGGCTCAACATAAATCTTTGATGTCTTCCCATGAAAGTTGATGGGATAACCCTACGCGCTACCTAGTATAAGTACAAGCCAATTTCACCCTCGCAAAGAAACATTCATTCTCAAGGCTGGTCCTTGAGTAACTCGTTGAACGTATCTTCTATCTTCATCCACCAGCACCAGTATTCATCAATCTTTCCTCGTATTAACGCCCCTCACGCTCTTCTGAATCATGCATAAATCCTCCGCAGTTTTCTCCCTCGTCACACTCCTTTTCTGCGCTTCGACATCAGTTATCGCATTCACCCCAGTGTCATCATCCGACATCGACTCTCTCATTGCTCGAGCTGTCAACTATGGCCTGGATCTAGAGGGTCGTCAAAACTCTGATTTGAACCACCATTTGGTTGCACGCAAAATAGATGACTTTTGGTTATCAGCGCGGGACCTCGTTCAGTCTCAGCGGCACCATTATGCCCGAGATTTTCCGTCCGCGTCTGACGTACAATTCCTCACCGTTCGAAGTCCTGTGCAACTCGTCGATCCCGCGTTTGAAAAAATCGCAAACGGCGCCACAACTGGTCTACCTGCCCCATACATCCAATATGCGAAAGACAGAGTAGAAACTGCAAAGCTCCTCCAACAAATTGCTGCCGACGAAAAAAATGCATACCATGTCAATGCAAAAAAGACACTTGAAAAGATGGAGAGATATTGGAAGAACGTGGCAGCCGGGGTGCCGAAGAGCGTGGCAAATAAGGAGAGAACCGACAAGATTAGAGAGCAGATGAAGAAGGGAACAGATGTAAATGGGTGGGGCGCAAATGCAGAGGCAAGAGTGCAGAGGTTGAAGACTATTGCACAGAATAAGAAGGACACGAAGGAGTATAAGGATGCTGTTGCAGTGGAGAGTGCTCCTTTGCATCTTCCTCCGAAAGGCCAGGGTGCTCAGTCCAAGGATCAGTCAGATACCCCTGGGGTATCAGCGTAGTCGGATAGCGAGTTAAAGTACTATATATATTTGCCATGTTCACATGGTGCATTACATTTCCAAATTCTTATCTGTACTTACGTTGCCGCGCAGCTTTGAAAAGCAAGGTTCTTATGCGATTTCGAGAGCGTTTTTGCTTATATTACAACCAATATTGATGATGTCGAAACTGTTGGTGTATGGACACAAGTGAAATGTAGAGAAGCTGTGCTTATGATAAGAGGACATGAGGCTGGCAGGGCTCTAGCGATTGGCTCGACCGATTCGAAGTGTGGTGGTGGGAAATTTGTGACGTAATCTCGTCCTCCCGATTTATAATTAGCGCCGAACTGTATCTCGCTCCGAGTCGGCCTACGCGGAACCCTCCACTCGACCCTCAACTGTTAGTGCTGAAAGGTCTGTCTCTTGGCCGCCGTATCACTCAAGTATAGTTTAATTGAAGCCGAAAGCACAATTTTGACGTGTTTATCTTTGTCTTCAAGATACAATGAATGCTGCTAGTAGAAGTTCAGGATGCAGGCAGATACACCCAGAAAGTCAGGGTTTCGAAACAAAAGGTGTTGGACAGAACAATTCATGTATGTTTTGTCCATCAAATCTTCATCACACAATCTATATGTGTCTTGATGGGCGCCGGCATTGCCCCCAATTTGTGATTGCAATTGGGTGCGACAGCCGCATGCGCAGTCCCGACTTGCCCGGCTCGTCCCCCGCCTGGAAGGCCCTGGACAGGCACGTTATGGCTATGTTTGTAATTTATGTGGGCTATAAAACGCACTCTTGCGGTTTCTTGTTTGTTTTGTGTGAGCCAGGTGCTTTTCCAGATCCAACTCGACGTGAGTCTATTTAACTCTCCTGAGGTTGTTCTAAGAGACCATAGCTTATGTCTTCAATATTTCTGCCAGAAAGACAATAAATCCTCAAGGCTGGTCCTTGAATACTATTTCAACTTCTTCAAGTTACTCAACCTCCTCAACCTCCCACGTATCATTTCTCGTATCGACAGCTCCCTCTCTTATATCTCGACGCTCTCCCCATTATCAATCATGTATAAGCTTCTCACAAAGTTCTCCCTCTTGGCCCTGCTTCTCCACTCTTCGTCGTCAGTCACGGCGCTTACCCCCGTTCCATCATCGAATATTGATTCCCTCATCGCTCGAGCTGTCAATTATGGCCTGAATCTCGAGGGTCGTCAGGACGCTGATTCGAACAGCCAGCTAGTCGCACGCAAAATCGATGACTTCTGGCTATCAGCGCGGGACCTGGTTCAGTCTGGGCGGTACCATCATGCCCGAGAGCTCCCATCCGTATCTGATATGCAATATATCACCGCTCGAAGCCCCGCGCAACTTGTTGATCCCAAGCTTGAAGAAATCGCAAGGGGTGCCACAACCGCCGGTCTGCATGCCAAATACATCCAATATGCCAAAGACAGAGTGGAAATTGTGAAGCTTCTCCAACAAATTGCCGCCGATGTAAACAATGGGTATCATGTCAACGCCAAAAAGGTACTTGGAAACCTGGAGAGGTACTGGAAAAACGTGGCAGCAGGTGTACCGAAGAGCGTGACGACGAAGACAAATACGGACAAAACTAGAGAGGAGATGAAGAAGGGAACAGATCCAAAGGGGTGGGCTGCGAAGGCAGCTGCAAGAGTGATGAGGTTGAAAACTATTGCACAGAATAAGAAGGACACGAAGGAGTATAAGGATGCTGTTGCAGCGGATAGTGCTCCTGTGAATCCCCCGAAAGGCCAAGGTGCTCAGGCTCAGAATCAGGCTCAGAATCAGGACGCTGGTGGAGCATAAAGTCAATCGTGAATTTGTCAATTACAGGAGTCGTTCGAAGGGTAGTATTGGATTTATGTATATCTTACAATGAAGACTCGAGAATTCAAGGTCACTGGCACTGGCGCTTCAAATGTTATGGTGTTAGCGCATTGACTATTCATAAGCGCCATACGATTATAATGAAACGGGGTTGTCATCAGAATCTCTGCTTTTCAAAGTGAAAGTGGACTGTAGTGGAGTGAAAATCCGAGTTTGATCCGAGTACTCGAGTCCCGACCAGCTGGGTGTGTTTGGTTAGATAACCTGAACCAAACAAATATGGTCATCGTTCAGGGTCTCCCAACGTCGTGCTCGTCGTCCCCAACGTACCACTCCACCGTCATCTTTCATCTGCCCGACCACCATGGCGGACGTCTACGCCCCAGATGTAGATCTGGTGCTCTCGTTTAAGGTTTCCAAAAGACCGCCTGCTTCAAAGAAACAAACTAGAGACGATGCCCGGAAGGCAGAACAACAATACTCAAGGTTGATCAAGACTCTGAGCGTGGCTGGATTAAAGGCCGTAGGGCGTCGTGGAGAGTCCCTAGGACATATACTTGTGTTTGTAACCTGCCCGAATCCGTTGGTTGAGGAGCTTGTTAAGCGGGAAAGGTACGTGTCGTGTGCATGATACTCGTAAACGACTCGTGGCTTATCCAAACACAGGCGCTCCGATTTTTTGTCTGGTTTGCCAGTAATACCAGCTTCCAGCGTCATCCATCTTTCCCCAGCAGATCGTATTCGTCTGGTATACTCATACATTACGTCAACTCCAGCAGACGGCGGTCTAGGGGTATCTCCTGACGCGTCTGAGTGGGATTTACTGGACTCCATCTTCCCGCTACACGACCGTGACTTCAACGAGCGATGGACAAAGGCATGGAAACCACGTAAAATATTCTCGGTATCCTTGGAGAGCATCCGTAGTCAATTCGGAGACTCCTTAGCCTTCTACTTTGCCTTCCTTTCAAGCTATACCAAGTTCCTCATCATGCCAGCTGCCCTTGGACTAATTGGCCACTTTATCCTCCCACCATACGCACCAATTTACTCCATTCTACTTTCAATATGGTCCATTGGATTTGTGGAATGGTGGCGTGTTCATGAACGCATATTGTCGTTGCGTTTCGGAACACGCGGTTCGTTCAAGGTGGAGAAGCGGCGCGTGCAATACAAGGCAGGCATGACGTGGTGGACAAAAGAATTACGCGTTCTCGCGAGTGTTCCCGTCATCCTCCTATTCGCAGGCATTCTCTCAGCACTATTGACTGGCATCTTCGTTTTCGAGGCGTTTGTTACACACCTGTATCAAGGTCCCGGAAAACAGATTATTGTAAGCAAATTCACACCCTCGGGATTGCAAACAAGTTCTGATCCTTATATTAGGCATTCTCGCCAACCTTGCTTTTTGTAGCCCTTGTTCCTCAGATTTTGGGAGTCTACCAGAAGGTTGCAGTCCGCTTGACGAAATGGGAGAATCATGCACATCAATCCACATATGCAACATCTTTGACGTTGAAGACGTTCATCCTCAGTGCCCTTGTGGCCTACCTGGGTCTTGGACTATCGGCATTTGTGTACGTGCCATTTGGCGAAGGTGTTATGCGCTGGGTTCAAGCATGGCTCTTTGGCACTGCAACCACCCAGCAAGGCTTCTCTGCGACCATTAGTGACATGCTAAATGGTACTGTCACTGCGTCTGCGTCTAAAGAGACCAGTTCAGCTGTTGGCGGATTGCTAGGCGAAGAAACACATCACAAAGCTATTTGGGACGCCAACACCGATGACGTGCGCAACAAGCTCAACCCTAAACGACTGAGGGATCAGATGTTTGCATATACTGTGACCAACCAGATTGTCAACACTTTTGTTGAGGTTGGACTGCCTTTCGTGTTGCGCCGCCTGGAGGCGTATCGGAAGAATAAGGCCCACAGTAGCGTCAAGGCGAAGGATTCTGCGCCCAGTAGCAATTCTTCTGATACAGGCAGTAGCAATGGGGTAAAGAAGCGTGTGGTGTTTGAGGATGAGAAGGAAAGGGGCGGATTGGAGGAGCGTGCTTTCCTTGATCGGGTCAGAGAAGAGGCTGCTCTGCCTGCTTATGATTTGTTTGTGGATTACAGCGAGATGGTTGTTCAGTTTGGATATGTTGTCTTATGGTCTACGATTTGGCCATTAGCTGGAGGTAAGACTTCAATGCATACCCACGATTATGTATTTCATTGACCTTGCCCCCCTTTGCCCTTTTAGTTATGGCTCTCCTCAATAATGTTCTGGAACTTCGCTCAGATGCGTTCAAGATGACTGTTCACAACAGACGACCCATCCCAACACGAACTGATACTATTGGACCTTGGCTTGAGGCGCTCACGTTCCTCACCTGGCTCGGTGCACTCACCAACTCTGCCCTTGTCTACCTCTTCTCCCCAGCGTTCCTCCCATCTCCATCCTCAATTGCCACCGCGGTGATTAACGCAACCACAACGGCGACGAGCATTCTTACTTCTGAATCTCTGGACGATTCAACCTCGGATGCGGAAACCCTGGTTGAGGAACACCTTGTCTCAGCAGCTGGTGCTGGGCCATCTTCCTGGGGTGTCGATGGCTCTGCCTCTTCAGCGACGTTATCGGCGACAAAGGAACTGCTTCTCAAGGCAATCCTTGTTGCACTGGTAGCGTCTCATGGGTTCATTCTCTTGCGCCTCTTGATTCGGCATATCGTAGACCGCGTATTTTATCGTGGAAGCACTGAAGTCGAGGAAAGAGAAAGGGAGGAGACAGAAGTCAAGATCAAGTTCTTGAGAGGAACAGGTGTTAGCTTGGCTAGCGAGGGCGTGGAGGTGGATAGAGATTCGGTAGTAAAAGGCGAGGGGAGGAAGGACGAAACGGGCTTCTGGGATCATGATGAAGGCATCGAAGAAATTCATAGAATCTCGAAAGAGGCCTAAGGATTTGGCTTGAAATCCCCTCGCTGCTTGGCTTTTTTTCTTCCTTCCGACTTTTTACGACTCTTCGATTACACTTTGCTTATGAGCTTGCCACGACCTTTTCTTGCTTTTTCCTCTACCTTCTTTTGTTTGATGGACTTTATATGACCTTTTTGTAACTCTTTTTTCCATTTTCCACCATAGCAAGATTGTTGCAATATGCATACGACCGACCCTTCTAATGATTTTTGGAACCTGAACGGAACGTTCAGACTTCAGTAGCAATGTTTCGGTGGCATGGCATTGGGTGCCTAATAGAAATCTCGTTAGAAACTCGAACATCCCATTTGCAAGGAACTTAGGGATAAGCATCCCGATATCCAGTACAATCCGAGTCTTTAATTGGGTTGTTTAATTCTAGTACAATATTCATCATTTTTATCCCGTACGGCTCTTGTACACATTTACGTCATTGTCAGAATGGGACCCACAGACGAAAAAAACTCGTACTACCATCACAACATGGACAGAAGGACCTGCATATGAGATAAAATTACCTCACTTCGAATTCGAATCGATAACATTATTGATCAGAGCAATCCTTTCAGCGGAACGGGGGGCTATGCGGCACTTGAAAGGGAGCGGATATCTGTCTCCTTGATGAGCACTAAGCGCAATGGAATATGGGAATTTCTACTGACGCCAAGAGGTTCGGGGTGTACTTTGCCTTCTGCACGATTGGCTTACCCGTTTCATCAAGCGGCGGAAGGATATTGAAAAGCGCCAGCGTGGAAGCGACTGTGATGAAGATGGTGTCTTGAGCTAGATGCTGCCCGGGACATATCCTGAACACCGACGTAAAATCGTTAGACGAGCAGCACAAGATATAGAAACAGTTGGAGTACTAGTAACCTTCGACCATATCCGAATATTGCACAGCTAGGATCTTGAACATCTGGATTGAGCTGCCCGTCTTTGAGGTCCAAAAACCTCTCTGGAAGAAACTCGTCTGGATTGGGATATGCTTCGGGGTCATGAAGAATAGACCTTCGAGCAAACAAAAGATGAGATCAGCTCACGTCACTGGAGATTAAATGCACATACCAGGCATTACCCATTACGACCGTTCCTTTAGGAATAAAATAGCCGTCGTATTCGTCGTCCTCCGAAGAGCAATGCGCCATACCTGTTGTTGTGGAATGAAATTTAAGCATATATACATTTCAAACGTCAAGCTTCCAAATTTAAACCCTCACCTAAGCTTACCCCAGCATTCCATCGTGTCACTTCTTTTATCAGGGCTGAAACGTATGGCAATGAAGGTCGATCGGAGAAGTCGGGTAAGCGACTGGGACCAACGACTCTATCGAGTTCAGCTTGCGCCTTCTTCATTGCATTGGGATGGAGCACCATGCTCAAAAAGAACGACTGCAGTGTTGAGTTTGACTGTTTTGAATATTTAACAAATCATTGATGAGGTACGGTAATATAGTTGCAGGGTTTCGAAATTCGAAATGAGCCTACCGAGTCTGACGCGCCTGAACGGACAAGCAACTATTTAGTAAAGCATCCCAAGAGTGATATGAGCGATAAACTGCACCTATATATGCAACAGCGCTGACTTTGTTGGCGTGGTTCTCCTCCTCCTCTCGATCGGGATGTCCCTTTTCGGGTAATTTGTCGATCAATGTCGAAGCGATGGACGGCGCTAACTGAGTACCATTGCTCTAAATATAGCACGTCAATATTTCAATGGTCACACGCAACGACAAATAGGGGGTGGATAATCTCATACCATTCGCTCTTTCACTGCTTCAAATGGCCAGTTCACCATCTTCTCATTGAGCTCCCTCCAAACCCTGGCCTTCTTTTGAAATGAAGCGCCAGGAAACCACTCTGGCACATATTTCAAGATGGGCATGAGGTCCACTAAAAAGCGCCCAGGTATTCCCGCTTCCGAAACACCTGCCAAGGCCGCTTCCGCATTTCGAACAAATGGATGATCCAAGCTATCAACTTTTGCACCATAAGATATTCTTTGGATGATGGCTGCGACATGCCTATATAAGAATAATAGAATCAATTCAAGATACGTAGTGGAAGCTTGGTTAGAGGAAGCTCGTACAGTCGAATATGCTTGAAAAGGTCGTCTGGGTTCTCTGATAGTCTTCTTAAGAAGTCATGCGTCTCATCCAACTGGATAGCCCGATACTGAGTGACAGCCGAGGGGTTGAAATACTCGTGGAATAATTTTCGCTGCTTCTTCCACCATGCCCCATAGTTCCTAAAGCCCAGAACGAAGTCCCACCCCATCCTTGAAACAAATATATGGATGAGCGCAATAAAGGTAAACACAGCGAAAAGAAGCATACAAATCTACGACCATAGGCATTTGTGGTCGATCGGAGTAGATAGTGGAGCGTTTTTGCAATATGTCGTTTGTTCGATGGAGGCTACATAAGATGAGGAAGGGTTGACCAAGTACCTCGAAATAGAGCAAATCACCTGTGTAATATATGGGATTTAACGTCGATTTAGATGTCAGGCTTGGGCCATGTATCAACGCACCGTAGGTCTTACTCCACTGGTCGTACACAAGCCATGGTTCACGTTCACCCATGGGCATAATCGTGAGGCATCCGATGAATGGATATCCTTTGGGTCCAGGCGGAGAGGGTAAGCCTCGGGGATTCCGAGTCTGTGCTCTGCGTCGAAATTTGAATAATATCAGCAATAGCAATGCCCCCAAAGTGTAATAATAATATTCTTTCAAGACGGAGAGGAGCCTGAGGAGCATGATCATAATGGGAGTGAGTGGCTGTTTCCAAAGGCAACACACATGTTCTCGTGATATTTAAAAGCCAGGTGCGTCTCCCCAGTCTCTAACGACCCTTCATTCCGATGGCAGGGGAAGATATCAAATTTGAACGGACTAAAGCCAATCCCCTTGGCAGGAAGAACCAATAGCACAACTGTGGAGGTGAAGCATGATAGTTACTATTAGAAAGGCGTCCGACTCGGAAGTAGGCATGAAAACTTTACAAGTATCCCATGTCCATCAAAGTCAAACTTATCATAAGCTTACTAGGGAAAGGTGTAGCCCCAAAGACATCAGCTCACCTGTAGTCCTTATCGATCTTGGGTCGTACACATCTACCGCAAAGGTGACATGACCGGTAATACGGGTCCGAGTCGGAGGGGCAGCGCCAGGAGGGAGTCCCTCAAAGACATGCCTTAGCCTATGATCCAAATTATCTGTCCCAAGACCGTCGCTGCTCAGTGGTCAAACCGTAAGGTAGAGGGGTTTAAGGTGACGACTTTCGACTGCTTGGAGATGCTGTCGACTTGCCAGATCGATGAAAATCAGGCTTCCATCTCAAGTGCAGGCCTCTTCACGACTCCCACTCATGGTAACAGGATTTTTGCTGCCCTGGTTATAAGGAGCGGAAAAGAAAAGGGTCAAGAATAAAGAGGATTGTGGATGGGAGTAATGCTAAAACTTGAGAGGGCGGCTGGGAATGACTCGGAGATTGGGAATAGGAATAAAGGTTGGTTAAATTTTCTCCAATCCTCCTATCTACCTTCAATGCCTTTTTTTTTCCCCGCCGATTCTGCATATCTCCTGAAAGTACTGAAGATTAGAGAGCCATGATTCTTCCGAGGCCGAGAAGCAAAGTCAGAACAACTCGGACCACAAGGATACCACGCAATGAGAGTGGGGAAGGAGAACCAGAGACGGGGTCGCCCGTGTCGCCCGAAAAAAGATTGGACATAAGTGACGTAGAGGACCAGAGATCTATGGGACGTAATTCACATTTAGCGCCTAATAGAAATTTCATTAGAAACTTGAACATACCATTTAGCAAGAACACTTTCTCATGTTACCAGCAAGTTTTGCCGCAAGGCCTTTAATTCTATTTCCATAGCCGACCTAGCGATGGACATTGGCTTCTATAGAGCGGCTCGATATGTGACCAGATATCTTGCTCCACCTCCTCAAGACTTCTTCCAGCGTCAATCACTTCCCATACCAACGTATGATCTTGGGACTTTGACTCCAGTTCCATCATTTCCTTTCGGATCCCTTCGAAGTTAGTCCTAACCCGGCGCTGCATTTCCTCCTTTTCGTATCGCTCCTCCCCGTAACCGCCGCGTTCTCTTGCTTTCTCAGGCGTTATATCAAGGAACAAAACGATGTCGGGTTTCGGAAGGCCGATATCTGGGCTTTTGCACCACTCATATGAGAGCAGTCTGTGCCCGCTTGCGTCAACCTTTGATGCTGAAAATGCGATACCAGAAAATGCGTATCTATCACAAATGACGGTTGTCCCACTGTTCAACAATTTCTCAATAGTTGATCTATTTTTCATTTGATTAGTTGCCATATTGGAAAAATATTTTGATAAGGGAGATTTGTCGTACGCGAGCTCCCAGCGATTGGCAGAGAAGAGTAGATGAATGGCGCGATCATCTAACTCGGACGCGGACCTAAGGTACGAATCGATCATTTGACCGATAGGGGTTGTTCTATCTATAATTCAAAATGGTAATAAGTGAGAAGTTGGAGAAGAGCAACGCGTCAGTTGAGCTGTTCCTGGTACGGAAGTGGGATAATACGAACAATCCATCGGAGGTTGTCCTAATGTTACGATCCCTCACAATTTACTCACCTGGAAACTTTATGAGCTGGACATCCTTGCCGTCTTTTTGTAGACGAACTAGTAGATTGGATGTTTGTGTCGTCTTTCCTGAACGATCTAATCCTTCGATAACAATGAAGGGCGCCCGTTGTGTTGCGGCCATGGATGGTGTTGATGGATGGCTTCGAAGGAACGCGATCAATGTTTAACGTGAGCGCGAATCATTTTGGAAAATCGGCCCTGTCCGAATAATTTGATCTCCGCTTGAACGCCCTTGGGGGATGCCGTCCTGCGCCTTGAACTTAGACTTGCGCCCAACTTGCGCCTTGACCACAACATGCTCGCTTCCGAAAAAACTGGCTTTCATTTTGATTTCCTGGACTAACCTGAAGAAACTTGAACAAGTCGAACTGTTCATTTGTAACATGATTATAGAAAGCCTCTGACCTCCCCTGAACACTATAACGTCCGGCCGATGCGCGAAAATAGCAGAGCACCTGTCGTCGGACGGTACTAAAGCGAGAATACTCTAAATTTGGATGTAGCTATCTCCTGATCCTTTCAGAAGGGTTTCCCATTTAACTGACATTTAGCACCCTTTATGAAAAATGGAACTTTTATCTCATCTTCACCTTCAAAGCTACTCGGTGGACGTTTAACTTTGCTGCTTTTGGCGACATCAAGTGAATGATTGCCATCACGACTTCTTGAAAGCATGGGGACATAATGGGGCTAGCACCTCACGGGAAACTCTTCCACATGACCCCTACCACGCAAGGAGCATACTCTGCGCTTGATACCCGATTACATATGTTAACATATTACCTGGGTTTTATTTTTGGATTGTCCTAGCCTGTGGGGTTGTGACCATGTCTGGTTATGGTGTTCAAGTTTGGGTCGCTTAAAATGAAGAAGCTCTGGAATTGATGTCCCTTTTACTGACCTCCTCTTCTTCGGAGCCCGGGGCGTGCTGATAATCCTTAAATATTGACGCATTCCTAGCTCGTTTCCATTCTCTCAAAAATGGGTACAACGCAGGTTGACAAGTCCTCTCGCGATTCAACAGCCGCCTCAGATGAGAAGGGAGACTTTGATCAGAAAAATGCGGATCTGCCGCAACACGTAGATACGGAAGCTGAGAAACGAGCTGTCCGCAAGCAAGACTATGCAATCGTCCCAGTCATGACCATGTTTTATCTGTTATCCTTTTTGGTGTGTATCTCGTCCCTTTTTTGACGTGTCTCTCATTTCTTATTTTTATGTTGTGCAGGACAGAGCAAACATCGGTATGTGCAAAGTCCTAAATGCACCTCAATGCACTAATACCTTGTCCAGGTAACGCTCGCGTTGCGGGTCTACAACGCGATCTTGGTTTGTCGGATCATCAGTACCAGATCTGCGTGACTGTACTTTATGCGTGAGTCCTTTACTGCCACAACTGCTATGGATCTCAGTTTACTGATCTAATGCAGCCCTTACATTTTGGCTGAGTTACCGTCCAATCTACTTCTCAAGTACATCGGTCCAAAATACCTTATGCCAGCACTGTTAACTACCTGGGGAGTTGTTGTCACCTTGCAAGGTGAGTCCTATAACCCAATTATACGTACTCGTGACGTTGATCCTGGAATATTCTTAGGACTGGTTTCATCATTCGCTGGACTGGTGGTTGTAAGAGCTATTCTTGGGCTGATTGAAGGTCCTATGTTCCCCGGAATTGTGCTCTACCTCTCTGGGTTCTATACACGGAAAGAACTCTCACTAAGGTTCGTCCATCTGAATTCCTATCTATATTTTGTGTGAATGACCTAATAACCTTTCAATAGAATTGCACTGTTTTTCTCCTCAGCATCAGTAAGCATTGTCAGCCCATACAAAGGGAATAATTGTTAATTTGCGTACCCTTAGTTATCTGGCGCTTTCTCTGGACTGCTTGCTGCAGGAATCGAAAATATGCACGGTGTTGGGGGGAAGCCGGGGTGGTCATGGATTTTCATTTTGGTAGGCCCAAAAACGCAGGATAACAACTTGCTTCTTGCTGATGGTCTGATATAGGAAGGACTTTTCTCCGTTTTAATGGGCGTAATTGGATTCTGGCTCGTTCCTTCAACACCCCGCGACCATAGATTTTTGACTCATGAAGAACAAGAGTGGGTGGGGTTTCTTTTTTAATTGAAGCACTCTAACCTTTCTTCCCGAAAACTCTATTATTCTAGATTGATTGTCGCAAGGCTGGAGCGCGACAGGCCTACACTTGATTCCGAGGAAAAGTTTAGCTTTAAAGAGGTTTTCCGTTCATTCACCTCACCCCATGTCATCATTGTCTTCATCGTGTTTTTCATGATTGGAACAACGTTATATGGTCTGGCCCTGTTCCTTCCATCAATCGTCAAACAACTCGGCTTTAGCGCTAATAAGAGCCAATTGCTGAGTGTTGGACCGTTCGCAGCAGGGTTTTTTGGTCAGTCGTCATATTGGTCTTGAAGAAGTAGGGAAATTTAATTCTATTCTGTCGATAGTCACTCTGATAGGGGCATATTGGTCTGATCGCTACCAGATGCGAGGTATACCCACCATGTGCATCTCCCTGTTGGCTATTGCGGGCTACGCACTTTACCTGAGTAGGCTTCCTTTTGTCAATCTTATCGCAAATTTTGCTTATCATGGTGATATAGATGCAAATGAAAAATTCGTTGCCTATGGAGCGCTCTATCTGATGGTACCTGGTATTTATGCCACCGCTCCTATAGTGTCAGCATGGATGGCGAACAACTCTGAACCTCATTACCGTCGCGCAACCAGTATTGCAGCAGGCTTCATTGCCACAAATTCAGTAAGTCCAACAACGATTAAAACAGTTATTCATAGCTCGAGGATGCTGAACCATAATTCAGGGCGGAATTCTCAGCACATGGAGATTCCCGACCAAAGAAGGGCCAAAGTTCCGTAAAACAACAATCATGAATCTCGTCTTGTAAGTGCTTTTTATAAATTGACTTTAAGCTGTGCCTCTTGTGTGACTCATTCGCTAAACTTTGGTACTGATTGATAACTTGTCTACTTTGTGGTTCATAGTGCTATTATAATGGTCGTTGGTTCCGCTCTCAACATGGCATATCTTTATCAAAAGAACAAGGAGAAGAAACGTGCAGGCTATCGGGAGAAGATGTTGAGCAAGTATTCAGATGACAAGGAGGGACAGGTTAAGGCGTGGATGGAACTTGGGGATAAACATCCCGACTTCCAGTATAATCTTTAATTGACGTTTTTTGACTTTTTTCTCTAGTGCGATGTTCATCGTTTGTTGCTAATGGGGCTAGCCTATATTGTACACATTTGAAATTTCATTTGTCAACAAGAGTTAGACTTAGAAAGCACTGGCATTTCCCCGCACAACAAGCAAGTACACACGACAAACACAACGGTCTACAACCCACGATCGAAATCCTAAGGCCCTGCTTGAGGGAATACATTCAACCTCACTTTGAATCCATAACATTATGGATCAGAGTGATCCTTTCAGCCGTACGAGGGACTATGCGGCACTTGAAGGGAAGCGGAGACCTATCTCTCTAATGAACACTGGGCGCAATGTAATACTGGGATCTTTACTCACGACAGGAGGGTCGAAGTGAACTTGGCTTTCGTCTCGATTGGATTCCCAGCCTCATCAAGCGGCGGAAGGATATCGAAAAGCGCCAGAGTGGAAGCGATTGTGATGAAGAGCGTCTCCTGGGCTAAATGTTGCCCTGGACAGATCCTAAAAACCGACGTGAAATCGTTAGGCAAGCAGAGGACACGGAAAACGCTGGGGAGACCTTCGACCATATCCAAATGTTGCACAACCAGGATCTCGAACATCCGGATTAAGCTGCCCGTCTTTGAGATCTAGAAACCTCTCCGGAATAAATTCTTCCGGGTTAGGATATGTTTCAGGGTTATGAAGAATAGACCTTTGAACAAACCAAAAATGAGATCAAATGGCACCGCTCGAGATAGATGCACATACCAGGCATTTCCCATTACGATCGTCCCTTTAGGGATAAAGTAGCCCTCGTACTCATCGTCCTCCGAAGAGCAGTGTGCGATTCCTGTAGTTGTGGGATGAAAATTAAACCATATACATTTTGAGCAGAGAGCTTTACTTACCTAAGTTGACTCCAACATGCCATCGTGCCGATTCTTTAATTATGGCTGAAACGTATGGCAAAGAATGTCGATCAGAGAAGTCGGGTAGGCGACTGGAACCAACTACTCTGTCGATCTCAGCTTGAGCCTTCTTCATTGCATTGGGGTGGAGCAACATGCTCAGAAAGAATGTCTGCATAGTCGAGTTTGTCTGTTTTTTCATAAATATTTGATGAGATAAATAGAATAGCTGCAAGGTGTTGGAATGAGCATACCGAGTCTGCCGCGCCTGAAGGGAATCAATTTTTATGGCTATTTAGTAAAGTTTCTCGGGCATATGAGCGAGCAAGTTCACCTAGGTATGCAACAGCGCTGACTCTGTTGGCATGGTGCTCCTCCTCTTCTCGGTCGGGATGTCCCTTTTCGGGTAATTTGTCGATCAACGAAGAAGCAACAGAGGGCGCCAATTGAGTGCCGTTGTTCTAATTATAGCAAGTTCATGGTCACATCGAAAAATAGGACGTAGACCATCCGTACCAAGCGCTCTTTTACTGCTTCAAATGGCAAGTCTGCCACCTTTTCGTTGATTTCCCGCCATACCCTGGCTCTTTTTCGAAATGAAGCGCCAGGGAACCACTCCGGCACATATTTCAAGATAGGCATGACGTCCACTAAAAAGCGCCCAGGTATTCCCGCTTCCGAAACACCTGCCAAGGCCGCTTCCGCGTTTCGAACGAATGGATGATCCAAGCTCTCAACTTTTGCTCCATAACATATTCTCTGAATGATGGCTGCCACAAGGCTATATAAAAGCAATGGGATCAGTTCAATGTGGACGGTGGTTCAAGTTACAGACTCCAGAGAAAGCTCTTACAGTCGAATATGTTTAAATAGGTCGTCTGGATTCTCTGATAGTCGCCTTAAAAAATCATGCACCTCATCCAATTGGATGGGTCGATACTGAGTGACAGCCGAGGCATTGAAATACTCGTGAAATAGTTTTCGCTGCTTCTTCCACCACGGTCCATAGTTCCTAAAGCCCAAAATGAAGTCCCACCCCATCCTTGAAACATATATATAAGCACAATAAAGAGAGACGCAACAAGAAGCATACAAATCCACAATCATAGGCATTTGTGGCCGATCAGAGTAGATAGTGGAGCGTTTTTGAAATATTTCGTGTGTTCGGTGGAGGCTACCTAGGATGAGGAAGGGTTGACCCAGTACCTCGAAATAGAGCAAATCGCCTGTGTGTAAGTGTAACAGGTGAGATTTAATGTAGACATAGTATTTGTGTGGTGCATCTGCGTACCGTAGGTCTTGCTCCACTGGTCATACACGAGCCATGGATCATCCTTGGGCATAATCGTGAGGCATCCGATGAACGGATACCCTTTGGGTCCAGGCGGAAGGGGCAAGCCTCGAGGATTTCTTGTTCTGCGTCGGTATTTATTGAGCAATGTTGTCAAAAATAACAACGCTCCGAGAATGTAATACTGATATTCTCTCAAGATGGGGGGGAGGAGCATGACTATGATGGGAGTCAGTGGTCGTGTCCAAGGTCCAGGGGCGGCACTCATGTAGTTGTTGTGAGCTTTATATGATTGTCCACACATCGCTCATTCTCGACATCTGTGGACCCTTCATCGGATTGAANATGTTGTCAAAAATAACAACGCTCCGAGAATGTAATACTGATATTCTCTCAAGATGGGGGGGAGGAGCATGACTATGATGGGAGTCAGTGGTCGTGTCCAAGGTCCAGGGGCGGCACTCATGTAGTTGTTGTGAGCTTTATATGATTGTCCACACATCGCTCATTCTCGACATCTGTGGACCCTTCATCGGATTGAATTATTCAACGCCACTCTTTATCAAGCCCGCCACATCCAGTACTAGGTTCAACATGTTTTATGTTCATTAAAAATCCCACTTGATTGTGCCTAGCTATGTACGTGCAAGGCTAACTCGACGGCCAAATCATATATAGCAGGTTCGGAGAGTCCTGGTTTGAAGTTATTGTTTGCTGATACGGTGTAGATATGCGCCTGTATCGTTTGGATAGAAAATCAGATGTCTGAGACAGCGGGGCCGACTCCCGATGGCTTAAAGATTCCATCTACGTTTTTTACTGTTATCTGAAGAATCTCACTATCCATTTCTGAAGGTATTCTTCCTTCGATCTTGAGCAGAATGAGCGTGTTAACCAGTATTGTAGATGGGTCCGAGTCGGGGGTTCAAGCCGACAAAGCTTGCTTTGTAAATGTAGTGGGGTTCAAAAGGAAATGAAGGTTTGCGACTCGATGGGATTATAAGTAGGAGAGATGGATCATGGAGCCAAGTTTGGACAACAGAAAGGCAAACCCTGAGAACTAACCGACAGGTTGCATGTTCGAACTGCCCGACATCAGTCTCATCTGGTTTGATCAGGATTCAGGATAATGAATCGAAGGGCAGATATCCAAACGAGGATTTAATAATACAACCGTAGAGGTAACTCGAAACCAATATAAGTTAGCAATAGAAAAAGCGTCCGAAGCAATAAAGCGTCACAAGCGTCAAATGTCGTCAAGGGCATAATTGTATAATTAGGGCAGAAACGTAGCACGAAAAAAAAAAAATGAGATTGAAAGCATAACTTGAATGCACTGAAAGCAATGCACTGAAGTCAGGGTACGTACTTCACCGTCCCTTGGTCGATTTCTTCAAGTTAGCTTGGGTCGTACACATCTTCCGCAATGATACCGCTCGTGCGGATGGGAGGGGCCGCACCAGGAGGAAGCCTCTCGATGGCAAGTCTGGCACTCCCATGAGACAATCTATCCACCGCAACGCCATCGCTACTCAAGGGTCGACTCTGCACAGAAAACGAGCCAGAAAGTCGAGGGGTTTGAGGTGACATGCTGCGACGCCTTGCAGACACTGTCGCAATAGCACTTGGACCAGAATCGATATCTTCCACCTCAAATGCAGGCCTTTTCGATGCAGCCCTAGGACTGAGTCCTGCAGTTGCATTCAAGTTGGGCCTAGTTGTACCGGGTGAATCCGAGTCATTGACATCCATGTGGAGGATTGATACTGATGTCGAATTAGAAAGGGATTCGTCGCCTGGAGAGCCTCGCAATGGATAATTTTCTGCTCCTGCAGTACTGTCAAAGCTCCGCATAGTTACAATCGTTAGAGGTGTTCCTGGTATGGTGGGTAATGAGGGTGGTGGGGGCATTGATATCTGCGGATTCTTTTTTTGAGGCGGGTTGAATCTAATTGGATTGTTGATGATGTTATGGGTCATATTGTATGGGGATATCGAGGCATAACTTGGTGGAGTAGGTAAGGGATTGGATGAAGTCGTAGCCGAAATATAAGGTGGCGCTTGAGTTTGGGCATCTGTTGATGTGGAAGGAGAAACGCTGTTAATTGTTCTGTCGACGGTTCGTATCACAGGGTAGGCAATTGGGGGATTCTGAGGCAGAGCAACCTGGACCATATCCGTATGCGTTTGGTTATTTGCCTTGTCCCCCGATGATGGAACGGGTCTGATCTGGAAGCGTTCAGAGGTACCTTCAGCAGATTTGCCTATAGATTGGTCGTCCTCATATCGGAACTGGGTTTTTGCATCCTTGGAATACCCATGCGTAGATAAGGAAGAGGTATAACCCTGAAAATCGTAGCGAGGTACTTCTTCATCATCCACGGAAGACCGTCCATATGCCTTCTCGTTGAGAAAAGGCTGGTGTGGAGGCTGTCTATATAATATATCCGCAGGTTGTCTATATGATGGCCCAGTCGTCCGTTCATTGTCATTCTGCCTAGATGTTGGGATGGGAGATGAGCGACGTAACTGAGGTTCTTCCTGCGTTTGGCGTTGTGGTTGATCCCGTCCGCCCGATCCCAAGTCATTATTGGCAGTAGCGGACTGCTGAAAACCAACAGGCGGTTCTGACGTCCGGAACTGCGGATAAGGTGCATTCCCACTCGTAACAGGAACCTTGCTACCCTGATCATAAGGAGCCGGAAAGAAATGGGGGAAAGGATAAGGAGGATTTTGTTGTGAGAATGGTTGAGAATGTGGTTGAGACGGTGGCTGAGAATAAGGTTGGGAATCGGGATATGGGTTGGTTATTTTTTCTCTAATCCAGCCATCTATCCTCAATTTCCATTTTCTGTCCATCGATTCTCCATATCTTCTGAAAGTGCTGAATATTAGAGAGCCATAAATTGCGCCTAAGCCAAGGACCAAAGTCAGCACAATTCGAACCACAAGCAGACCACGCGGTGAGAGTGGGGAAGGAGGACCGGAGACGGGGTCGCCTGTTCGCCAGACGAAAGACAGAATACAGGTGACGTAGAGAACCAGAGACCTATGAGAAGTAATGGCATTATCAGTTTTGAAGATGTTATAACTTGGTCGCAAGTACGTACCATGATAACCATATAGCTGGCATTGCCAGAAGAATCCACACATTCCACCATATGAGGGTTTTAGATTTCTTGGCCTCCTAAAGACATATACATCAATACTTCGACACCTTAATACGTTGTACAACACACTTACCAACGCCCATTCAGCGGCCTTGTATGCCTTCCTCATCGTCCCAAACCTGATGATATACACGCATCCAAACAGCAAGCTGATCAAGGCACACACGAGGGAGTACAAAGCAGTATATCGAGTGACAGGGTCTGCAGCTGCTTCTTCGATTTGCAAAATAGTCAAAATGGCACTATCAAGGATTAGGAATTCCAGACAACGTTCAGTTACAGTCGGCGAAGAAATTTCGCGATTAGGAAAAGAGAACTCACGAAAGCAACAACACGGAAATGATATTGAAAGTCTTCCACTCTCTCAACACCGAATCGATAAAGGACTCCCAGGTAGCCTTGAGCCTCTCATATGCAATGGGCACCCCTCCTTGCGTCCCCTGTGAACCATCCAGTAATCCCATCTGCATCTGCACACTAAAGACCCGATCACCAAGACTTTTGCTCGCAAGCGCACTCCCCTCAGAGCCAATCTCCAAAGCCATCTTCTTGAGTTCCGGAAGCGTAAGATCCGCCTCCTCAAATATCCTCGCAACCCTCGAGAAATACAAGGCAGGAAGTCGAAGGAGCATCAGCAAATACACCTGACTGGGAAGAGTCGAGAAGACAAATCTGATAAACGTCGTCATTGAATCATGTGTAGATGTTGGCAATGTTGCTGAAGGAGGTAATTGGGATACCGGTACAGGAGTTGTACTAGTGGCAGGATGCGGAGAAGATGAAGGAATATGTCCGCTCCCCGGATTGACAGGGGGCAAGAGGACGTCATACTGCATATCCCCATCGTCTCGTTGTTTGCGGAAAGGGAAAAATACGCGATGCCAAAACGGGCGCTTCTTCCATGTTCCAACTGCAGGACTTATAGGGGGTGGATAATATGGATAACTCTGATACGACCCATTGTTGGAGTGTAGTGGCAGATATGGACCAGAACCTGAACCTGTCGCAGATGTAGGGGGTCGTTGCGGTTCACCTGTCGAATTTGGAGGCTGTTGTGACTGCTGAGGAGCCGAGCCCATCATAGGCTGTGAGTGGGAGTAGGTGGGGTTTCCCGAGTTCGTAGGCGGTGGGGCACTCTGTCCCTGCTGTGGTCGAGAATGGTGGGTCATAGGCACATTCATTGGGACCGACACCTGAGTCCCGGACCCCTCATATCTATGCCAAGTCTCTGACAATCCAGGTCTCCCCGGAAGAGGAATGTCATCAAATGTCAGATCATCAGCCGGCGGAACAGGTTTAGTATGGCGTTTAAACGGATCGTTTGCTTCGTATCCCGGCGGACTAGTTGTGTGAGAGTTGCTGAAGACATCTGGTGCAAACCTGACCCCATGTGCGGGCAGAGCAGCAGGAGCTGAGAAGGCAGGTCGAGGGGGTTGTGGATAGGGTCCAAGTGGAATAAAAGGTGCATAATTATGTGGCGCTGGGGCGGACCATGGATTACCTGTGCTGGGGAAGTTTAGGGATGGCTGTCCTCCCGGAGCATCTTCGCGGGCAATGGGGTAACCACTTGGGTGGAAAGCGGGATATGTCCAAGGTTGTCCAGGGGCTTGAGGTTGAAAGGAAGGGATGTTGGGAGCTCGAGTAGCTGTGGGTGTTGTAGCATCACGATCTTCACCCTCTGCTTGGGCATTTGTATCGCGAGGAGTATGGTACGTATGCCATGGTCTTGATGAAGTACCAGTCCCATTCCCACTCCCAGTTGCTCCAGCCCCTACTTCTGTATCTCTCAACTGAACAGTCGCGTGAGCAGGATGCCCTGTCAAGCCTGTCACCCAACTAGGGGACGTGGACGATTGACCAACACCCACACCTCCACTACTCGAACCTCTATCTAAATCGCGCTCTTCACCCATTCCCAGATTCAGAAACCTTGGTGGCAGAGGCCCAGGCGCGTTCGTCAACTCCGTAGAAGAGAGCGGGGTCTCAGGAGGCTCAGACATGAGCGAGTACCGTGGATGATTAGCCGTCGTCGAATATTTCGGATTCCCAATCCCAGAGAACGACCCCGTCAAAGGATCAGAACTACTCTGCCCTTCAAGGTCTTCATCAGCAGGATAAGCATCTGATAAATCCAGAGAATAAGGCCTGACGCGCGCCATGCTAGGCAACAAGGGAGGTAGAGGCTTGGATTGTCGCGTTGTTGGTCCTGCTGCGGATGAAGATGGCCGCAATGAGGCCAATACGGTCGCGGAAGTCGACGCCTGAGGTTTCCCGTCGTTCACTGTCTGTCCTTCTCCTGCTTCCACCCGCGTCACACCTGCACTTCCCCTCGCAACACTCGCACTCGGACCCACGTTCCCCCCACTCCCAGTAGACGAAGACTCCCCCAAGATAGCCACAGCAGGCAACCACTCCCCTGATGCATCCACAGGCTCGATACTGCTTCTAAAGGTGGATTTCAAATTGACAGGCAATGTATTTTTCGGCGCATTGGGATTAGGGCTAGGGGAGAGGTGGCTCGCGCTGTTGTTCGTGGCATTTGACGGAATGGTGTCAGCACTAGGGCTGGTGGTGCTGACGACGTTAATGGGAATAGAGGTAGCGTTCGGTGTTTTGATATCGGCAGTAGTGGGCGTCGTAGTAGCACTCGGTGCAGGAGTAGCAAGTAGGAGATGAGAAGCGCTGGTGCTGGGCGTTATAGTGTTCGTCGGCGCTGTGGATAGATGGGAACCAACGTTATCTATTGTCAAGTTGGTAATCGGGGCCGCATGTGGAGGAGGAAGGTGAAAGCTAACGGGGTTGGTGGTCAAGTTGGTGCCAACGATACTTGAACTATGGCTGAGATGATTAAGCTGGATATTGTTCGAGTTATCGTTCGTCCCAAGCTGAGCATCAAGAGACGTTTGCCAAGAATTCTGATCCACTGGCATATTGACGCAATGTCCCCAAAATCAACGCAGATTGAACTAGAAAAGCTGGAGGAGCAAACGGTTAGACGAACGACAACGACGAAATTTAAAAAGGTGAACGCGAAAGGTGATTGCAACAAAGGGAATAAAAGTACAAGAAACTGGAAAACGTAGACCAAACGCAAAAAATCCAAGTGATATCGAAGCAAAAGACCAACAAAAACCTCGACGGAAATCAGAAACACCAATTCCGATGGGCGTCGTCCACTCTCAACAGACAATCCCGCAGCACAGGATCCATATCAAAAACCACATCCTTGTATAGACACGCCTTACGACATGGCTTGCGGCTCGACAAAAGGAGCAGGACACGGTCCACGACGCATATTCAGTCATACATACACACCATCACGAGTATGTATCATCATGATACAGATGCCTGTATGTTGCCTGTCTGCAATGTGCGTGCCCACGCGCATCGCATTCTCATCCAACCCCCTTAGACTTCTCCTTCCCCATTTCTCGTAACGTTCCCATTCCCATTCCCAATACAATAACATGCAATGCAGTGCCGCCCAAACCAGTTTTAAAACACACCCAAAATCAGAAATTCTATACATACCCATGACAGATCATTGCCTCGAGGTTTTGATTTAAGGTTATGACAAGGATCATGACCATGTCAAAACCCGAAGCCAAGTTGAGCACCAGTTCCGGGCCCATGTCTATTCCCAGTCTATCCCCCTGTCGTGGCATTGACAATCTAATCAGCTTCTGACCAGTGAACCAGTCAGGTGCAAGCCTACAAGGCATTGCTCAAGCTTTCAGCTTGTGCTGTAACATCAAGTAATACCACTACTCAGAATAAAAATAAAAACCGATGAAGTGGCAGTCTATTTAATCAACAATGAACACACACCAAGTTGCAGCAAGGTCCAAAATCACAACGGGAGCAGTAGCAGTAGCTCGAGACTCCGCTTGATCGTTCCGTCATAAGCAATGGCACACAGCCAGTCATCGTGGTCATGGTAGTAGTTGTCATCCTTGTGCTTGTCATCGCGGTTCGTAGCGATCACTGACGATGACATGGGCAAAATTACCATCCCGGCCGAAGCCATAAGATCACTCCCGTCGCCTCGGGATCAAACTCACATGGCAAAGCTTCAATGGCACGATGAGTCGATGACCACCTTAAATCCTACCTATACCAAACATATTATGTACCGAGTCCACGAAACTCAGGCATCGGCATAAATGCAGCCCAAACCCCATCAAACCACAAAACATGATTATGCTTTCCAAAATCAAAAATACTACTTGTTACAATGTAATCTTAGATAAAAAAAAAGGAACGAGAGATAATAGCGCAATCAAAAGGAGAGACAAAAAAAGGAGAGAGAGAGAGGAAGGAGAAATAAGGTCAAAGAACGTTCATTTCCAGACCATTCCAACGTCCATAACACCACAAATGCATCCACCAACCGGTACACAGCCCATCCCATCGCATCCGAGTCCACAACACCAGCTTGCGTTTCAGCCTGACACCATGCTTGCACACGAGGTCACAACCGCAGAACTAAAAACAGAAAGAAACAAAAAAGTCCAAACCACCTCCACTCGCCTGAATCAACTCAAAAAACACCAACAAAAAGAAAAAAAGAGAATCGCATTCAAACGGAAAGATAAAATGATCGTGGCCGAATAGAGATGGGTATAAGTAAACAAAGAAAACGAGGGGGAAGGATGCATTTTTCATGGCACTAGTTTAGAGAGTGATTAAGCGAGATGAGAAGAGGTGTTGGCAATATCAAGTTGGCATTTGAATCTAGTCGTTGGTAATAGCTGCAAGTGCTCCTAGTGGCATCAAGTGGTGACAGAGGTAATGACCGTGATGGTGACATCAACAATGCACAAATGTCTGGATGTTGTTGGACATGAAATGGCATGACAAGGTGTGGGTGTGGGCATGGAGGTTGGACGTTCTCGAGACAACAATTAAGATATCAAACAAGGGTTCACAAACCGATGCAACCCTCACGTCCTGGTAGTAAACCT
>NHTK01001009.1:0-38397 GCA_002938355.1 Panaeolus cyanescens
GGAGCTGTTCGGGGTCTCTGGATTATTAAATCGCCCATCACGGCGCCGGCTTGAGAAGCCGTTGATGGGCTGTCAAGATTTTGCAGCTTGACAGTCTGGCTTTCCATATTGGCGCCCCCTCCATTTCCATTCACCCATGATCCTTTGAAATTCCAGGGTACCTTTTCGTACTCTGCTATATCCCCTTCTCAGAGCGATGTTGCGGACCATGAAGTTCAAAAGAGCGATGTTACCAAGTATGAAGTTCAAGAGGTTATCACTCGAATAGCCTATGAGCATGGTGATACAACGTATACCATTGCCTCAGAACCTTTTACGAGGACTTGTATGTCTCCACAGTCTTTTCGCTCGATCGCGAGGATTCAGATTTAGTGACTTACTTGTAGCTCCCCTTTGCGTTCTTAGATACCATCGAACAAGGAGCATCTGTGCATCACGTTACATATCCTGGACTCGGACATACAGTGATACACAAATTAATACCGTACTTCCGAACGGACTTCCCCTCCACTTTCCGGACATAGTGATGGACTGTAAACTTGATGCAGACAAGAAGGAGGGCGTCTGCGCTCAAGACATGAGCATCGCCATTCCCGCAGGCAGCGGCGTGGGCGGCGTGGATACCACAGTCACCATGCAAGCGACTTTCACGGGACAACTCGTCCCAATAGCCACCCTCGGCAGTTCTTCACATGTACAAAGCTTCACTTCGGCAGGCTCCAAGTGTATGCTTTTAGGATCTGTAATCCTAACACTCTTCTTCGTCGTTTTCTGAATTGACAGTGTCATCCTTTATTTGTTTGTTCGAGTGTAATTAAATTACAAACCTTGTTGTATTTGTCTTATTTCACAATTTTTCTGAACCTTGGTTGATTGAATGATTTGCTGGAAGTATGTATAGATAAAGTTCCCTAGGCTACAATTAAGGATACAGAAATCATGGAACAGGAAAGCGAAGCAAAGTAAGAAGCTAGTCGTCGTCGTCGTCACTACCATAACCACCCAGTCCCAGGCCAGCCTTCGAGGGTGGAGGGGGAGCTTTCTGCTGACCAACAGAAATGCCTTGTTTTTTTCGTATTTCCGCAAAGTATTTCAAACTCTCTAAAGTATCGGCGTTAAGGATACCGTTAGAGGGTTGCGGGGTTGGCTGAGTAACTGGAACAGGTACGGGAGGAGATACTGATTCTTCTTCCTCTTCCTCTTCGTCGTCTTCATGGCCGTTGTCAATCCGCCTCCTCTTCGAATCTCTTGCCTCGTCCTCTTCCATAGCATCATCGTCCAATGTTACACCCTCCTCAAGAGCTCTGACAGCACGCATCGCGTCCACAATTTTGGGATCCATCTTTGCCTTGATCGCCTCCCTGCCCATGTCCTCCAATCGTCGCTTCTCCGCGACTTTCTGAACGGGATTTGGGTCCTCAGTTGCCCATCTAACGTTGAGAATTTCATCGTTATCAAGAGATTGGCACGCCATGGCTTCTTTCGCGAACTGAGCGTGAAACTCAGAAACATACGTCACGAATGCCACACTACGGTATTGCAGGACTCGTACTACGAAAAGATTAGCCCAGTACATTTTTGCGTGAATACATGTGTGACTTACTCCTTTCAATAGTCCCCCACTCTCTAAAGTGTCTGATGACAACCTCCTCTGTTTCTGGGCCTGTACCAGTCTCCTTGATGCGTCCAACATAAAGCGTACGGTTCTGCCTGTTGAAACTTCCAACACCTCCCATATCATCACGGTAGTCCGCGAATTTGTCCCTGGCAAAGCAATCCTTCGAACTATCCGGAAATTCTTCATTGGGGTCCGGCAACGTATGTCTATATTCGCACTCCCAGCCATACGGACAGCAGCCTCTTGCGAAAAAAAGGCAAATATATTTCATCCCAGTGGTATTGGCCCGTGTGAGACCAGAGTCGCGCTTTATTTGACATCTCGTTTGAGATTTGGTTTTGCTGCAAAAATTCAGGGTATGTGAGCACAAGTTACGCTCGCATTCATGGTTGATTCATACTTTGAATAACTATCTTCACGGTCACCACCTGCCCATTTGTTGTACCAGATATCTATAGTAATTGGTTAGGCCCGACAATTCATAAGAAATGTATTCATCATAACGCACTGTATTCCTTTCCAGTCTGCACTGTCTCTGTTTTGTTTACATCGCCAGGTTTGACCTGCTTGCGTGCGGGTTTTAGCTTTTTGGGTGGTCTTGGTGCCTGAGGTATCGGGTCCGGCAAAGGAGGTACAACAATCTCGTCTTCATTTACTGTACTCATTCCGTAACTTTGGATGGTAGGAGAAGGGTAAAAAGGTAGTTTTCGAGTTATTGGTTCAACAACGAGAACAGCTCCCTTTGAAGATCACGACAAGTGATGAACGTGGGAACATATATCGTAATACTCTCCGGCATCACGGCAAATCTAACAGCTTAACCTGCCTCGAAGTTCGAACGCATTGTCGCTTCTTGATTCAAACTGTTTCAAACCCAAAATAATTATCTGCTAATAATGTAATTTCTATTTCAGGTTATCAATTAGTACAATCAGTGCCTTTTAGAAACATGTCGAATGATAACCCAAACTAACTCCCAGCAGCAAAGTTGAACGTTATATTGGAAGGGGATTTGATACTAAACCGTAAATACAGATCATATAATAAATTTATCCGACATATCATATGCATGGTGCAGTGGAAATTGTGGTATTCAAGCAGACTGTGTCCCATTGGCAAGTATAACTCTACTAGCAATCTCCCTCAATATCATATGCGCAGATGCCGAAGTATCTCTGTGTTCGAAGATAGACCGCTGACCATCCATCTCCGGGAACTTGCTTAAAAACAACTTGCGATATGCCCCGTCTCGCTCCTGAAGGCCCGGTGAGGTTTCAACCTTTCTCGGGTTATAATTGAGGAAGATCAAGTTCGTCTTTCGCGTACAATCGGACCATCCTCCACATATCTTCGTGATAACGCCGGTAAAGGGAAAGCCATTTGTTACCCGATTCGTGTTGAAGTCTTGGAAAATGAGTACGGCTAGCAACTGAATATTTCGTGACTCCAGACGCCTAGACATATATATACGGATATCAGTGGACGTCCTAAAAAAGTGTCATGTATCCTACGCACTTGGAGGATAGGAACTTTTTTATTTCACTGTCGCACGTCGTAATGGGTTTTGTGTCCATTACGACAATGCTGTGGGGCCTGCCAATGTCATCCACAACTTCACATCTAACGAAGCAAAACCCGTCGTCCTTCGAATTGTCCAGACCATTCACGACTCTTCTGCTCACTTCTGGAATTTGCTGCTCGCATAGCAAGTCTAAAAACTAGGAAACACGCATGAAAGCAAATGTGGCTGTCAATAAAATATAATCCTCCCGGCATCATAAGCAACCCACTCTCGATTTGCCTGAGCCATGATCGCCTAAAAGTCTAAATAATGCGGATTGTGGTCAGTCAAGACTTGATACTATCATTGTTGTCTTCGAGACTACCGAAGCCTTGGGTGACAGGGTAAGAAGGAAAAGCGTACATCACCAATTTATCGTATTCCTCTAGTTTCCTCACGACTTTCGAGCTTCCCGAACCCATGGATAGTAAGTGGTGTCAGATATGAGTACACAATGGTGACGCGAGGGTTGTAAATGTAGAAAGACATTTAGGATGGGTCTTACAATAGTCATCAGGTGGCCATGCCGACTACACCTGGCATGCTACGTCGATTATCGATAGAAACTTTCGGTCACCTCCTTTGATCGTGACAAGGTGGAAACATGAAAGCAATAGACTTAGATTATGGTGCGGATAATGCCGTTCGGAGTGTCAACTTGGGACTGTAGGCCTCGAGGTGCTGTCGAGCTTCGGCTACTAGGAATTATCGATGCCGTCTCTAGAGTCTACGAGTTCACATGTACATCGAATCAAAATCAACCAATCATCCGAATCCATTCGTATCTTCTCGACACCACTTTGACAATTCCCGGGTTAGTTTCTTCGTCGAGAGTCAAAATTCCCCAAAAAACTGGCAGTGGAACAAATGCTTCATTTTTATTCTAATAGTACGAGCATCTGTGAGCTTCACGGTTTTCTTTCCCCGTCGGTATCAGTGCCCAAAATCTTGGACGCTATTAAATCTAGTACTCAACATAAGAAAAAAACCTTATACGATTCTTACAGTGATGCGGACGCCTCAGATCATCTGGCCAAACTGGGTCGTGGTATGTACTTAAACATGTCAACCTCGAACCCTCCGCGCACATGCTTTCCAGGCTATAAATGATGTCGACTTGGCGGGAAGATGACAAGAAACAGTTCGGTTCTGGTCGTTTTCGGCAGCTGGCCACGTTGAACACACAAGGCTTGAACTTGCCGGGGGTACGTTCGGGGTCGAAACCCTCGTGACAGTACTCAGCGCCCACCTCGAGGCTGTCTAATTTGCATAAACTCGCAAAGAACCTGCGGAGAGGCTGTGATAACCTTTAGAAACACAAAGCGTCTCTCAGAAGCACTCTGCAAGACGATCCGGATATCCATCATCCATCATTCATCAACTTCTCATGCCCGATGATCGAAGCGCGCGCTTCGCGAAGGCCTTGGCGCTAGTTCGCGTCGGCATTACGACAGGAAAACACAGGTATTTTAAATTCCATCAGAGTATGCTATGGTACTTGCAAAAGGGACCAATAATATTACAGACATGAATGGGATGACGAAGTTGGAATGGATGAAAAGAGTCTTTCGTGACATGGAAGGAGATGGGTCATGGGGGCGAGCGGTGATACAAATGGAGCTGGCTGCTGGCGGTGATCGAATAAAATGAATGAATGCGCGCGAGCGTCAAGAAAATAAAGCAGATTGATGTATGGGTTGTATGAAAGATGTAATAACCATAATGAAGGATAAAGGGTGATTACGCTGAAATGTGGATGGGAGATGGGGTGTCGAAGTGCAGGTAATATGTGTTTTTCGTACGTGAATTATGACGATGGAGATAGCAACGACCTGATCAGATCTGTAAAGTATTTTCGAAAGATTTTTTGGTCTTCTCGTAATTTTGCGGTAAACTCTATGGCAGTTGTTGTTGGCCAGTTTTGTGAAGGGAAGAAAATGTTGAGGAGGTAATCGTAAAATGGTTGCCCTTTACATGTCCCAGTTGTCTGAAGGAAAGTGGCAATTTCCCCAAGGACCTGTGGCGTATTCAGTATCACAAATAGTCGCAAAAGGAAAATGTTCTTACAACCAAGACTTGACCATCCTTGATGTTGAAGTTTGGATGTGATGGGATGCGGAAGGCAGCAGGAATCAAGCGTTCATAAATAACCCCCTCAAAGCCAGGAAGGACATCGTCTCTCTGCGGTTTGCTTGGGTCGGTACGATTCCAGACATAGACACACCTGCCCAAAAACGCCAAGGCTGTTTTTGAGCTAGATGGATCTGTCATGTCTTCTGCAATACCACGCATGTTGTCAATCAACCCTTCAAAGGCGCCCATATTTCCTGTTGCCAGATGTCAGTATCATATTCCCTGTCAGTAAATACGCAACTCACGTTCTGAAATGAAAACGCGATGAAGGCCAGCTGACATGATGGAGTTCAAAAGGGAGAGATATGCCTTTTTCGTTTCTAGGTGCATCCGTTGGTCATCCGTCCCAGAAATAGGCTGCGTGAGCAAGGTGGTGATATGCGAGCTCAAAGGCCCAATGAGCTCGTCAAGGACATTAAACATATCCTTCTGTCAAATGATATAATGATCAGCAGTCATCTCCCAGCAACACAACCTTGACGCACTTTCAGCTTATGAACAAGTAATCCAATAAAGTTCATAAAGTCGACGAGTTCCGATGGCTCGAAATGTGCCAACAAATTGGTCATGAGTGGAGGGATGAAATGAGTGACGGTTGGGCCTGCAGTAGCAAGAATCCTAGCAAACGCAAAGCGGGCCTTGACAGAAAGGAAAAAGTCAACATTTTTTCGAGATATAACAAGCATAACACTTACAGCATCTCGGATAGGCTTGAAGACATTCATAGCCTCCAAGCAAACTAGGATGGCTTGAGCCATTTGACCGAAAACATCCAAAGGAGGGAAGATATAGTTTGGTGGAACCTCAGAAGGATAATCTGGGAATCCTTTTGAAATATTTCCAAGGGACATAATAATATGATGAACGCGGACGATGGGGACAAGGTCAGAGGGTCCATTCGTCCTGAAGGCCTGGAAACTTGCAGAGAGGTCGTCCATCAGCGGTTTGACGAGTGAAAGCAGCACAGTAGACTGCTGGGCACTATCACGGAACATGAGCGAATTGAGGATGCCAACCGTCTCAAAGAGGTACAGCTGGGCGTCGAAATCCGAGCCCTTGATGGCCTCCGTCAAGATGTCCAATTCTGGTTCCTCAGGCTCTGGGATGGTAACATTGATGGGAAGCAGGTCCTGCATACTACTGATGATAGTACCGGAAATTTCGACGGGAATTTCATTTCTCAGTTCCTTGATGAAGCGGTGGAAAAGATAATAGATTCGTGAGCGGAATTCTTTTTTGTCATTATGCAAACCTCTGCACGGTAAATGTAATCAGTACTAGCTGGGAAAATATGTATTGGCCGACGTACCTCTGATCCACCATAGCTTCCAGCGTTGGGATAATGCATTCTCTCCGGACCTTGAAGAAGTCTGTATATCGTGAAACGGCTTCAAAGAATTGTAGGGAGACAGAACGATTGGGGAACGATGCAATGCCAGATTGTACGAGTGAAAAGAGCATTTCACCATGAGGTGTCAATGGATATTCACTATAATCTGTGCCCTTCCTCTTCTCGGGTGCAACTGCAGGCGCAAAGCAGAACGCAGCTCTGCCTTTACCGCCACCTAAGAAGTTGTAAGGTTGAATATGTAAGGATAATCTCTGTGCACGCACTCTTGTTAATCTCGCCAAAAATATAAACAAGATATATTCCCAATTCAGCGTCGTTCCATTTCAAAGAAACGCCAGTTTGATACGCATTGATGGTGTTCAACGCTAATGCACGCACGGCATCTGTAACGAGATCTTGGTCGATGGCCAAAATGGAATCTAGGAAAACGCGCAAATCCTAAACGCGTTTCAATACTGAGTGGGATGGGGGAACATGAAGAGGACTCGCCTTCCGCATTTTCTCAAACTCGGCAACGTCATCCTCATCCGCGTCATCTGCATCTGGATCATCTTCCCATTTCATCTTCACCAGGATGACTTCCATCAGTTGTGTGAGGAATTGCCGTTTTGATTCTTCGAGAGGATCTGTTGTTATTTTCCGAGCCCGTTTATACTTTGGAACGTGTCAATGGGCATAAAAGCGTCTGATGATATATTCTTACGCTGGACAAGATGATTTGAAGTAGTGGGAAGACCGTAGAGCAAGTGTCGTCATACTCATCAGCCAAAAACCTTAACATAACAGGCTGGATTTGAGTTAAATATGTCGATGCCTCTGCTTTGATGTCTTCGTTTGGACATTCCTATGGCCATCATAAATATCAAGTCCAACTGAAAAGTGATATCTACCCACCTCTGTAAGTTTCGCGATTTCCTGCCCTAAAACGTTGAGTAGCTTTCCTAATGCTTCACGATAGGACTCCTCTCCTTCATCAGTGTCTTCCCCTCTTTCGATTTGTTGTGCGCGTGTTTTTGATTCCAAGGCGTCAAGAACCTGGCCCAAAGATAGAACTTTGAGCAATTGTAGCTTATCGCCTGGTTCTTTTAGACCTTTGGAAACAATTCGAAGAAGAGCTACAGATGTAGCTAGTCGAATAGGCAAAGATGGGTCGGCAAGGAGATTGAAAAGGAGAGGAACGGTGGTTGGCGTCACAGTAAGATTGATGTCGATCCAGCCTAATCCAACGTCAGAAGTCACGAAAATAGGAATTAGAATCTGCACATACCAACATATGATCCATATGTCCTAACCCCCCAATCCACAACTTCAATTGCATGGTCCAACGCCTTCGGATCTGATGATGCACCCGGGTTCTTCCTCAACTCGTTCATCTTTTCTACGCCTTCAATAATAATAGTAAGAACAGCTTCGTTGATGCTTCCAGCATCACGATCCCTAACAGCGTCGCGAACCTTTCCATCTCTAGCATGTCTGATGGCATTAAAAGTTCTTGCAGACTTTATAATCTGGTCTGCAACTTCGCCCGAGATTTCAAGGACAATGTGGAAGAAGAGTAGGGAGACATGTCGGTTAAGTCCGGATTGCGCGTTTTGGTCTGGTGGTCGGATAAGGGTGAATAGGTCCGAGAAGAAAGTGGGCCATTGCTCAGTGTAGGTGCAGAGGAAGAAAAGGGTCAGGGTATGTGAGAATTTGTTGCGCAAGACTAGATTATTATTTTTATTAGCGTATACGTTTAGGGGCAAATATTAGCCGACAATAAGACGTACACGTAGCATCTGCCTCTGCTGGTCCCAGCACATATTCCGTCCGGATGTAGTTGATCAAAGCTTGTTGAAGAGTTTGAAAAGATTCATCGTCAAACCGTTCGAACCTGTTCATTTAAACGATTAGCACCGACGTCGTACATGGGTCGCACAAAGCGTGTCATGACATCAAAAATGGCGAACACGCGATACAGATATACGCAACACATCGTTCAAATTCATGCCAGCGATGTCTTTGTTCGAAAAGGTCAATGCTCACCTGTTATCTAAAAACTCGTCCAGCACGCGCAATGCAAAGAATCGTGCTTGCGAGGGGTATTTACGACTACCATCGGCATTCTGGTCAACAAATATTTTAAGAGCTAGTCTCCAGGTTTCGTTTGCGTTTTCTTGAATAGAAGAAATATAAGCTAATGCTTGCTGGTGGAGTGAAATCTGAGTCTGATCAAAAGCAATAGCGATAGCTTGGACAATTTGGTCGATCTCCTGCTCCATCGAGAGGTTCAAGTGGCAGATGGAGAGAAAGGAGTTGAGCTCGCTGGCAAGAACGACGAGTAAGATGTAAGATAAAGGTGGAATGAACAAAAGAAATGACTCGCTAACAAATGTCCAGAATCTGATCAAAACGCGATGACCCTTGAAAACCACGTGGTCCTGATCATCTCGTCGGTCCGCTCATTTCCGTTAAAATATGGATTTTATTTCTAAAATTCTAATAAATATATCTCTCCTGTAACTATTCCAACCCATACTCTTCCAGAAGACTCCTCCAAGTGCATCGACTTGACTTTAACCGGTTCGAATGGAAGTGCGAATGCTGCTGGGTGAAGAAGAGACACCATAAAGGGTTCTGGTGCTCCCATGCTGGGGAAAGTCGCTCGCATGAGCCTCAATTCATCGGAATTCCACTGGTGTTCGAGCCATACAGCACGGTATCCCACCTTTCCCATACACATAGGCTCGAGGGTCACGTTGGGAGGTGTTTTGAATGTGTGTGTCGGCAGCCAATCCGTGAATTTAGCTTCGCGCAGTGAAAGGTCGATGGGGAACTCGTAGATGCCAATACTGCCCTTCTCGAGTGTCGAAAATGCCGATTGTGCGACCATTACTGATAATGTTTTCGGAAATGGCTCGTAGGTGGGCTCATTTGTGATATATAACTCGCCATTCCGGACAGAGGTGCTTTCGAAGTCTGCAATTACAGAGCCCCATTCCGTGGTGTGATTCGTAGCATGCTCGATGTCGCTCGATTTCACTTCTGAGAGTATTCTCTCCGGCAACTGTCGGACCAGGACCATGAGATGTTCTTGACGGAAACCCACGATGATAATGCATTTCGTGAATATTTTAAACCGCAATCGACCGCAATCCAATTGCTATCAGTATCCGTTAGTCTATATCCGAAGAAAACCGAGGAAAGGACACACTGATAAAGCTTCAGAGTCTAGATATAGCTGCTGATTTGTTTTGATGTTCAGCAGGAGAATTTGATGGCTGTATGAGGTATTGGACACATGGACGATTGAGGAGGCCACGATATCACCCCCAATGTCTGTGTAGTAAAACACGCCTGGGCTGTCGATTTTCCAAGTTTTGACAACATACGCCGTGTCACCTCGAAGATCGACGAGATAGACAGACAGCAGTCTGGATAAAAGGAGAGATCATGATGTCAAGCACGGAAGTAAAGGAAAAAACGAGGACTACATGCCCCTTCCGGCTAGAAGGACGGCCAGTGACAGATATCACGGCTGACTTTCCGCCATCTCTAAGAGATGATGCAAACGAAAAGGCCGAATGTAATTCGATGGACAAGGCCACAGAAGAAGGCAGCACCGAGTTATAGAGACTTGACGAAGTTCGATTCAAGTCCACACGCCTTAGCCAGAGAGTTGTCGACACCGCCGTTCGAGAAAGTCCAAGAAGCCAATCTCGCCCAAGAGGCTGAAGGTTGGTGACGATTTCTGAAGTTTCGATTTTACTTATACGTTTTATCATGGAACTAGGGTTGCTCCATAGTCTGTCTAATTTCAGGGCTCGGAGGGTATACAGCTTGGCCTCTGTTCCTGATAAGCATAATAATGGTCGATTATCCGGAATGTCCAAGGGAAGCGTGTGTTTTACATGGTGCCAGACATAGTCAGAAGAATGGAATTCGTGGAAGACACGACAAGTCTGCGTGTACTCGTTAGTCATAAATAATGTGCGCAGTAACGAGGACGCGCGTCTGCACCTGTACTAGAGCTAGTAAGTCCTGAGGCTGTAAATTGATGAATATTACGAATAAAACGTCTTGCGGCAGATGAATGATAGATAAAGACATGTGGTCCAAGTCAAGAATATATTTTTTTAAAAAAAAGATAAGGAATTGCGGAGAGCCTTTAAAGATTCTAATGCCGGTGTTAGTTTACCTTGATTACCTTTAATAGGGATCATTACAAATGATGATTGATCTAATGGGACCCTGACTACTGCCATTGGGTATAAAGCCACTGCTCCCATTTCAAGGTTCGTCTCACACCATCACCTCAACCTTTGAACTGCCACTTGAACAACTCGGATGGCAGACCTCGACACTTTCTCTGATTCAGATTGGCTCAACGTATCGAGCGACCGTAGCGACCGTGACTCAGACTTGTCTTTCACAGACCATGAGAGTGATCATGACGAGATCAGCTCAAACGCAACACGTTCTCGCCGTTCCTCTGTCAGCGAGCAAAGCTCCTTGAATGGTGAAAACGATTTCTGGGTCGGAGCCACTTCTGACATTGAAGATGTTGCGGGCATAAATGGCATGTATACCGTGCCTAGTCAACCAAGTGTTGAGGCTGAACAG
This sequence comes from Panaeolus cyanescens, assembly GCA_002938355.1. Taxonomy (NCBI): domain Eukaryota; kingdom Fungi; phylum Basidiomycota; class Agaricomycetes; order Agaricales; genus Panaeolus; species Panaeolus cyanescens. The sequence goes on from NHTK01001009.1 coordinate 11,266, forward strand.
CACCCAACCGTAGATCTGGGTCCATTGAATCCCAACCCTTCTCTCGCTGAAGAGGATGAGCGAGTCAGGGAAGCCCTCGACCAAAGCTTTGTCGGCACCTTGAGCGGCTCTCGCTCTGGAACTTCAGGTCCTCAATCTACCCATACTTCCATTCGTGATTTGCGATTATCTTTTCCTGATCCTTTGACCAGTTCCAGAAATGAGTTGAATAGATCCTACGAGGCCATTTCTTCTCCCACAGAGAGCAGTCATAACTCATCTGACGATATTTCTGAGAATCAGGACCGTCAACCCGACATCCCGATAACCAATCCTCCCTCCTACACGCTTCAGGATCCGGGTCTCTTTTCTATCACACCCGCGGTCCAGCGTCACGAGGTTTTCAAACAGGAGCTTGAGCAGTCCCAGAGCAGAGCGGAGCTCGATATCATTCTCTATGGCAAATCTTCCGAGATTAAGTGGAAGTTTGTCCAGGATTTGATCCAGAAGGCCGCGTCTGCGTCCGGCCATCTTTGCCTTAATAACCTCCGCAATGACGCAGGGGAGAATGTCCAAATTCTTCGCCTCATCAAGAAATCACAACACTTTGCTCCGTTCTTCAACACTATTACAGTATATGACCGGACTGATGGCGCCCATGATGGCGTTGGCATCGTAAGTTATACACCAAACTATTTATTGTTCTCCCTTTCATACTTCCTTTTCTTCCTCCTTCTCTTCAGGACCTCGATTCTGATTCGCCCTCTTTGGCCATCGTCTACTTACCCACCGCCAAACTTCCTGTTCTTTCATGGCATTCTGCCTATCTTCCTGTTCTTCTTCCCTTCTCTCCGTTGTCCACTGAGGCTTATGGGCCCATGGCCGACGACGACTGGGAACTCCTTGCTGTTCCTGCAGATAAGACCATCAAGCTAGGCGTATCTAAGAGCCCAGTATTTGATAGCGACGAAGTTGGCGTCCTCAACCCCGACCGTGCGTACGAGGTTCTTTCTGACATCGGCAATGATGCGAGGATAGAATTGGCCTTGAAACCCCTCACTGAGCAAGTCAAGTCCGTCAACGCCGTGACTTTGTATGTCCATTCATCCGCACGTTTTACCCATGTTTTCTAACATTTCGCCCTTCTAGCTTCGCCGTTATGTCCATCATCATGGGCTTTGCTTTGAACACCGCCTTCAGGCCGTCAATCCCCAGCCCCACTCCCACTGTCAACATGGCAACTTCGCGAGGTGGTATTTGGGGTCTGATGTCACCTCAACCCAATCGATCTGCTATTGCCTATTGTAAAGGCAGCAGCGCCAACAGTGGCACTTCCATTATGTCGGCTTCGTCAGCCAAGGACATGGCCCTTTCTGTTTTCCTTCCAGGAAGCACCTCGCTCGCTCTTTCGGGCCATGCCCCAACCTCCATGATTCCGATCACTGGGACGACCAAGGAGGTTGCGCCGATCGTCAACACCTCTCCAGCTCCAAAGTGTTTGCAATGCGCCACCCCTGAACCTGAGCCTGTCAAGGTCTCATCCGAGGTCTCGTTGCGCTCACCAACGTCGACTAGTCTCAGTGTCATTCACAAGACGACGGTCAAGCCTGTGACCGTTGTTGCAGCTGCCACCACTCGGGCCGTTGAACCTACACGGACCGCTGATGCTCCAATTGCAAGTGGAAGCGGAACCTCGGGACGTACCACCCCTATTCAGCCTCCTTCGGTCTCTGACGCGTTTGACGAGACTGTGAAGACTATCAATGAGGACATCACCGAGATCTTTGAAGCAGCGGATGATCTCCTCCTCACCTTGCGTACTCAGACGGATAATGTGATCCGTAACTCCAAGGGCAAAGCTCGTGCCTTTGGTGAACAGATGCGCAATCTCAATGAGGGAGTTGCTTATCGCAACTCGAGGGCTCAGGCTAGGGCGAAGGAGTTGAGGGAGAGGGGGGAGAAGATTTTGTCGAGTGCGAAGCAGGAGTTTATGGAGCACACGCGTCGTGCGAAGAAGCAGGCGAAGAGGTTGAAGGAGAATGTGCTGCAGAATGCGAATATGGGTGCGGAGGAGGTGATGAAGAGTTATGAGCGTGCGCAGGAGGAGTGGGAGGGGGTTTTGAAGGGTAGAGATAGGTCTCGCAGTACGGTGCGAAGGGCTGAGAGGAAGATGAAGAGGCGCGAGAGGAGAGATGCATCCAAGGAGAATCGTGGACATGAGGATTGTTGGACTCAGAAGAAGGCTTTTGCTGGTGGTGGAGGTTTGAAAGACAAGGCACGTCGTGCTGCTTGTGCTAAAGCTTAGATGTTGGTCTTTTTTTCTGTTTTGCCTGATATCTTGCGCTTTCTTGTCACGACTTGATCAGCTTTTGAATCGTCTGCTTGCTCTGGAATCACTGTTATTTCGAGTTTGATATGTATATTTGTAAATCACTATAACGCCCACATTTGTTGTACCACCACCTTATAAACACAATTTTTGGAATTTTTTGAGGATGGAGCAGCTAATTTAAATAATCTGAGAAAAAGGGTGACTTGGCCTAAATTAGTCGTTCGCGTAATTGACCCTAGTCGCTTGCTTTACGTCCACTGCAACCCTGTTCCACTCCACCACTCTCCTACCTGGCTTTTTGTAAACTTCTCCTATTATGTCTGACTTACAAGCCTCTGAGGAACTGATTTTGGCTGTGAAAAAACGCAAGCTCTCTGGCGACTCGCAGGACGAAATGGACGTGTCTGGGCCAGACACGAACAAAATGAAGCGCTCCTTTCGGTTTTGGTTTCACGATGGCAATGTCGTGCTTCAGACTGAAGACAAACAGTTTCGAGTGCACCGGTCGTTGTTGGCGCTGCATTCAAAGGTTTTTGCTGATATGTTCTCGATACCTCAGCCAGTTCAGGATCCGTCGAGTTCGGCGTCGGTGTCTGGTAGTGGATTGACGACGACTGATGGTTTAAATGAGATGGTTGAAGGGTGTCCTGTTGTACGGATATACGATGATTCTAGTGATATTTCAGTGCTGCTGTCAGTGTTGTATGGACTTGATACGTGCGTTTTTCTTCTCTCTTTTTCTCTTTTTTTTCAAATAATAATAATGAATTTTGTGGTACAGTGTTAGGGATTACGATGTCGAGAACCATGCTTTGGAATTGATTTCTCTGTTAAAAGTCGGGCAGAAGTACGAGTTCGGCAAAATTCTTCAAGATGTGCTTAAGGAGCTACGACAACGCTTTCCAATATCTCTTGAAGAGTTTGAAAAACATCAGCCCTTCCCATTCAACGATGGCATATTTGCTCTCGTTGAAGCCGCACATCAGTTTCACTTGCACTCAATATTACCTGCGTTATACGCAAATTTGTTCCATATTTGTTCTACGGTATGATACGTTTGTCTACTTTGTGCAGAGTCTATTGTTAACATGGTTGCTTTGGCTTTTAGGAAGAAATCCAAGAGCAGCTAGGGATCTTCCGTGGTGGTCCTCCAGCAACACCAAACCTCGTCATGAGCACCCGTACCCTCGTCCACGTCCTCATGTCCGCCCAACGCTACCACCTCGCCATCGTCAAATTCCACCTGCCCGCATTCAAAACCCGCGGACCATCAGGAGAATGCAACACGCCCTCCATCTGCTGCTCCTCATTCCCCACCACCCTCGATTACGCTGAAAACCCCGCCAGCCCGTTTAACCTCGCCGGGACGCCTTTCCCCGACAAAGAAGGCACCCTTCTGTTTTCGCCTCATAAACCGCTGTGTGATAAGTGCCGAGCGCTGGTGTTGCCTAGGTATGTGGGCAGGAGACGGAATTTGTGGTTGGATTTGCCTAGGCTTTTTGGTTATGATGCGCAGGTTTATAAGGATGGGGGTGTTTCTGATTTTATGCCTGTAGAATTCAAGATGGCTTGAGCTTTGATGATGGTAGATGCGTTGATGTACTAGAGTTGTGCTAGATTGTTTGATACTTATTTATTAACATAGATAGATGGGTGATATTTCTGTATTTCGTACGTATGCTAGAGTAGGATAATTTCTGAAATAATAATACCCCGCGTTAGTACCATGAGTAGTAAAGAATTACAAGAACCATCCATTGGCAATTCCATCATAAGCCGGCTTCTTGACGAAGCCCTGTAACGGAAATTTAGCAAACGAGCGAATAAAGATTCTAGTGTAACTACGTACCTCATCCCAAGGCAATGCAGCACCCTGGTCAGGGAATACACTCGGGATCCAGGAATACTAACAAGCCAGTCAATCTCTATCATTGTGCAAAAACCACTCAAAAAACTGCTCACTTTATCCGTCCAATCCCAAATCGTGACCCCAACACACCTCTTGACGGCTTTACAAGCCGCAATGACGTTTTGATAGTCCCTTCTCTGCTGCTCCAACTTGGCTGGAGTTGGCGGAAGAGTAAACCTGATATCGAGTTCCGTCAGAGCGACGTCGACGCCGAGGGATGCAAAGCGCTCGAGGTTGGCTTGGAACGAGTCCGGGACGATGCCTGCGATGAGATGTGCTTGTACGCCGATACCGTCGATGGGCACGCCTTGTTCTTTGAGTGATTTCACGAGGTTGTACATGGCGTCTGATTTAGCACCGGGGCCGTCGATGTTGTAGTCGTTGATCTGGGTGATGTATAAACCATTAAATAATGAACTGTACGCGAGAAGGCATGAAAACGTACGTAGAGCTTTGCGTGAGGATCGGCCTTTCTTGCTGCCTTCAACGCAATGGCGATGTATTCTGGACCAATGGTGGTGTAGAATACACTTTCTCTGAAGGTTCCGTCATCGTTGAATGGCTCTGTTCACGAAATGTTAGTGAGTTTTTATCTCTTCAAGCGGTGGGGCATATTTACCGTTTACAACATCCCAGCTGTCTGCAAAAAAAATTCAATTGAAAGAAAACATTAGATTGAAGTGAAAGCTCACAACTGAAAATAATAGAGTTAGCATTATAGACCATGTAATGAGATATTTCTTACATTTTGCCTTTAAAGTGACTAACAACTTTCCTGGTGTGGGTCTTGACAATCTCCTGAAGCGCAGACTTGGTAAAGTTGCCCGCGGTGACCCATTGCGGAAGCTGTGAATGCCAGACGCAGGTATGTCCTATGCATAGAGCTCAGTTGTGATGTAACTGAGAAGGAGGGTTTGAAGTACCTCTGAGGATTTGTTTATTCTTTCTGGCAAGGTTAACAATAACGTCTGCGTTGGCGAATTGGAAGTTTCCACGAGAGGGTTCGGTGGCATCCTATGAGGGTATAAACGTTTGGTAATTGTTTGCTTGACTGTAAAAGTCTCGTACCCATTTCATCGAATTACCCTGTAAAACGGAGTTTGATAGCCTTTAGTAGCAGGGACTGTGCAGTGTGCATGTGCACTTACTGGGGTAATCTGGTTGAAGTCATGCAAATCGCCAAGTTTTTCGACATAAGGTGCATCATTGAGTTCCGGGTTGTCTGTAGCAGTGCCAAAGTATTTCTTTCCTGCCGCTTTTGCGAGCTTTGCAAGCCCAGAAACTGTTGGAGCTGGAACTGGTGCTGTGGACGTTGCCTGCAATAACCATTGTCTGATAATGCAAAAACGGACATGATGGAAATGCTTACTGTGACACATTGCGAGTACCATGGGTTGAAGAATTGGCAGGTATAGCCTTCAACGCAAGTCTAGCGAAAAAGAGGGTTTTATAAAAATAACATAAGATGTGGCCTAAGTATACCTACAATATCACCTGGCCAATCCAATCCACCACCTAAAATGCAGACATAAAATTCAGAACGTGGCTTTGCAGGATTTCGTGAACCTTACACTGTACCCATGGCCCGGATTGGGCGTTGACGATGGTAAAGGATGCCCAGAGGGCAGCAGATGTTAAAAGCGTCGACACCTGGATCATACTTGTTCGACACAAAGGGCTCTAGGAACCTTATTCATTTCATCCGTGGTTTTTATAGGCGTCCAAGAGTCGACTTTTTGACATCGAGTTAGCATATTTTAGCGGTGAAATCAAGCTTCTAAATTTCCGTCGTTTGCCCCGCTTGTCTTTGTGCCTGTCGTCTCATAGCAGGAAGATGAGAAATAACGCCTGTCCCCCATGCAATTCCTAATATTATGTGTATTAGGCGCTGAGAGTTTAATGTTTAGTTTCGCTCTTAATTTGCACATTGAATATTAGAGGCTCACACCTTTTGAAGTCAAAAATAACGCGACGCAGACTGGTTCTTGGTATGATTTGGAAGCTTGAATCTCGGTCAATGGTCGGAGTGTACATAGCTGTCTGCACAGAAACTCTTGGGACCAGAGAATTTGGGATAATACGGAAATTCATGTCCTTTAAAAGCTTTCAGGTTGTCTAATATAATTATAATCAGCATGTCCAGTCCAGAACAGATATTGCAGTGGTTCAAGATCAAGAGGATGGTCATTGAAAGAGTTGCACGTGCTTTCAAAGCTGACAGTGTGACCAATCGGGTGCATGTGAATACCATTAGCCGTTTACCGACAGTGACTGTAAGTGTTAGTGAGTCTCTTGCACTCATCCTATACTCTTCATCGACTTTTCAATGCCAACAGCGACTGCAACAGTCGTAAAGCCTTCTTATTCTGCTCAGCTGCCACTAAAAGCTACAATATCGTCTAATACACCATCGCCATCGAGCCAGCCAGACATCGTGGAATCGTCAACAGCTTTAACAACTTTGAGGACTCTTTACAATCGCGCAACTCGCGCTTTTGTCCTCAAAGATATCGCTTTGACCCATACTTTATTACAATCTGGCTTTGCTCTTCTGAAACCTCCAACAAGTCTACCCGATGCCTTTGGAGAGCATCGCCGGAAATGGGACATTCTGCGGATCACCTTTGAGTCAACTGTCTACACATCGCCACCTGCGTCTACAGAGTCTTTGCCAGAATCTTTGCGCGACACGCTAACAGAGCCGTCACATGCCTTGGCCAATGCTATTTATTCTCGCTCGTTGGCCCTGTTTACGCCATGTGAAGGCAACCCACACAAGGCAGTCTTAAACGCCGCATACTTGCCCTTGCAGGTTTTGACAACTTTGGTGTATTGTTGTTTGAAATTGGATGCTGCAGATGTTGGACGTGTTATTGTCGAGGATTGGTTAGCTCGTAGAGAGCCTAAATACTCGTTGGATTCCACTCAGGAACCAGAGGGGTTGGGGTATGACAAGGTTTTGGAGCTGTATACCCTGCATATTCTACCTCGACTGGAACAATGGGATTATGCAAAAGAGTTTTTGGACTATGAGAACGAGCTACCAGCTCATCGTAGAGAGGTGAGTATCCCTCATTTTCCCTTTGATACACATGGATTAACAAAGATTTAGGCGCTTAAAAGCTCTTTGAATACGCTTTACACCCAGACAATGGCTTCTCGTCGACCCAAAACAATTCCAGCTGCCAGTTTGACACCTTCACCAGCGTCACCGAGACCTTACTCTCCTGCGCCATCTTCTTCGTCCTCTTCTTCTTCCCTATCAACAACATCCACACATACTGTTGTCCCTTCCACCCCACGCGGCGCGGCAGGCAGATCTGGGCTCTCTGCTTTATCATCCCTCTCTAAAACCTCGTCACCTCCCACCTCTTCCTCATCCAGTGAAACCACTACCCCGCGTATTGCCCAAGCCACATTAGCCCCCAATGGAAATGGTACTCACCACACCGCCGCCAATGGCCGTGACATCCGGCCACACTCTAAATCACGTACTGCTTCATCAGCAAGCTCAGGGTACTCTAATCTTCCTCGAGCCAGCCTTGCGCATCAGGCAACGTCTCGAGCGGATATCACGAGTCGTAGTGGGCCGTTGAGCTCGTATGCGTTGATCAAGGCTTCGTTGGCGCCGTATCTGAGTCGACCTAGGTTGATTACGTTTTTGGTTCTGTTTGTGTTGGTGCCGTTGGTGTCTTTTGTGCTCAAGGTTCGCCGGCGGAGGGCGATGGCACTTGGAAGTGCGGGGATGGCGGGAGCAGGAGCTGGGGTGGCGGCTGTTGCGACGTCGAGTAATGCAGAGATTGTGAGGAGGAGGCTGCAGAGCGCGAATACCGCTGTTGAAGTTGGGTTATTGTCGAGAGCTTGGTCTGAGATTGTCCGTGCTATCACTGATACAGTGAAGATGGCAGGGAGTGGATTGGTGTGAGGACGAGTGTTGAACTTGAAAACGGTTTGATATAAAAGTGGCGATCCATGGATCGGTTGTTTTCTTTAGACTTATCTTTGGTTATCATTCTGACTACAGATATTGCGATAATCCCAATCATTTTAAGTACTCTATGCCTCCCTTCTGTCCTACTCTTTGGACTCTTTTTCGTAGCCCCTATCATATTTTCCTCTCCCGCCGACACCTCGACACTCGATTTAATTGATTATACAGCGTCCGTCTACGTGACTGTATTTAAGCATGGATTTATTTCATATTGTTGTACGCCTAGTATGAATTTGACCACCAATTCCGACGACGGCTTGAACTTTAAATGGACGTTGACACGACACACTTTTACTTCGGGTTTGGGTGGGCTTGGATTCCATGCTGATTCAACGAGTGCTTGTACTTAATGTGGGTCAGCGTGTATGGAATGCATGGTTTCTCCATGGGTTATGATCTTGACGCGATACATTTAAACTCGTGTTGCGTCAATGACGCACAGACAACGAGCCAAAATAACTCGCTATTTCCATGCTTGATCTTGGTCGGAGATCAGAAAATTTTCTGAATAAATTTTATTTTTGTTGCTTCATTTTCCTTTGCTTCAAAACCAGAATGAGACGCTTTGAGGGTTGAATTGAATTGAATTGAGTTGAATGAATGTAGGGACGCGATGTTTGATTCGGAGTCGAGTGGCAAACAGGGGCACGTTTCTCCGGATGGTTGCTGTCATCCTTTCAACTTTGCTTTCTTCTCCACGGTTTCGTTCTCTCATTGTCCTCGATTTTTTATCTTCCTTGCGGTCTACAGGAGTACTAAGGGGTAATCATATCTTATCAACAAGCTCTTGCCAGTGGATTGAGACGTCTTTCAACACCCTGAACTCGCCAAAATTCATATTTTTTTCATTACTGGCAACTCGAACATTTCTGGGCTAAAACTGGCTTTTCTTTGATTCTGTGGACTTGTAACAAACTGTTTGACAATGCAATCCGGAACTAAACGCCCGCACTCATTAATAACATCCGGGAAGGGAGACGCCGATGATGCGGAACCACAGACGCAACGCCAGGTAAATCGACCTGTCTACATGTCATATCAACAGCGACCCAATCCGACTAACCCAAGAAAACAGAACACGCTATTTCAGAACGCGCAGCACCGTCTGAATCAGCCAAGGTATCAACGCCTTCGTCTACGTACTTTCAGACAGAGCAACCAGTGAGACAGGAGTCTGAACCATCACAACCTCGCGTTCATTCGCTAGGGTATCCTAACCCGAGAGGCAATATCAAACCTCGACAAATTCCATTTCAACAACCGAGTCAATTGACGTCGTTTTCATATACGCCAGAGCATGTGCAGGAGTTTACAGACTCAGCTTTGCGATACTTTGTCGAACCGCCGATAGGAGCGAACCTGGGTTATGGATATGACAGGTGGATAGCGAAACCAGAAAGTAGAGGACGTATCGATGCTCTTCTTAAAGCATATTCGAAAGTGCGTAGTGGTGGAACGTTGCCCGAAATTGGGCTAATATCGTGGAGAGGGGTTATGACAAAGTGAGTGTTATCAGCTTAAATTTAGTCGATAAACCGTTTTCTTTTTTCCCTTCACCACGCTTTATTTCCTTCCTTGCTCCTGAACGTCGTGTTAAGCGAACTGTGTTATTTTCTTTCTTTCGCGACACGTCAAAATATGGGACCTATTGGTTATCTACGTGTGTATGTGTATTTTGTGGAATCCTTCTAATTACCCCCACCTTTCTTTCCGGCGTAGGATTCTGACAGCCCCGTATGAAAACCGCGATTCCTGGGAATTGAATGTCATGCATGTCAATGGAACACTGTATCTCGAGGAACACGTGTCAGATGAGCGTCTGGCTGAAAAGTACGCGATCTCGTGGCCCGGTTCTCCTCGCGCATGGGGATGTGGCCCAAACTGAACTTGGAAGAGTGGGCTAATATAGCTTTTTTGACATTCTGTTCTCAGGTCGAATATGGCACCGCGCCAACGGCTCCAGACGTATTATGGCTACGCGTTTGAGTCGTATTGCACGAGTGAGGAGCCAACGAGGCAGAGTGGGGTGTTGAGCCTGGGAGGAGGGGTTCCACCAGGGTGGGGAGGTGACGTTAATACGAACGTCCAGTGGTGCAGCGTTGTGCGGACTAAGCTCGGTGACATGCGTATGATCATCGGTGGAGAGGTTGATTGTGTAAGAGGTGAGTGGGTTATTTGAGAGAGTTGAAAAAAAAGACATTTTACCCCGTTGAGAAACGACGGTTTGAATGGGGGTTGTGGCTAATCTTAGGCGTTTTCGCAGGAAAATACACGGGACAGCCTGATACGTTTGTCGAATTGAAGACTTCGATGGCGATTCGAGGGGAGCGTGATGAGAGCAACTTTGAACGGTGAGACAAAAGTGGCATTTGGCGCAACCCTTTGACCACGCTGCGCGCCGAATTCATTAAAAACGATTTTTTTATGTTTATAACAGGAAGCTACTGAAATTCTATTTTCAGTCGTTCTTACTTGGCGTTCCTGTAGGATTCCATTGCGTTTTTTTCTTGTCGGAATTGTGATTCCTAATCTCGCCGTTAACGCTCCGTTGTTCCGTATTGCAGGAGATTGTTGTGGGATTTCGAACGCCGGCTGGAGTTGTGACGACAGTGCAGACGTTCAAGACGATTCAACTACCGAGGATGGTTCGTGGCAAGGCTAATGCATGGGATCCAGTTGTTTGCTTGGATTGGGGCTATGAGTTTTTGACGTTTTTGAAGGGTGTCGTTGGAAATGGATTGGCACATGATGACAAGATGGTATGGCGCGTGAAATTCAGGCCTGGTACAGGGATTAGCGCGGCTGTGTTGGATGAGGCTGGAGTTGAGGAAGTTGTTAATGGGGAGGAACGGATAGGGTTTTTACCGAGATGGTATTGGGACGAGATAAGGCGCTCTGAGGAAGGCGGCGGAAGTGGACAGAGAAGGGAATAAGGACCGGGCATATGACAACAGGATTGACAAGACAGGTTGGCGCTGAGGGGGTGCTTGCAAGGTTTAGCATCAGAGGACAGACGGACCGATTTGTGTTGAGCCTTGGTTGCATCATCGTTCGAGTCAGATGATGATCAGGAGAGGTATCTGAGATTTTATTGGAATAAAATGGTTTTTTTCCTCTCTTTTTTTTTCTTTTTTTCTCTCTCTCAACTCTACGATAGAATAATAAGAATAAAATAGACAATAAAATCATAATAAAAAATAAATCGGAACTTGTCCGGATTCATTTCATTTGTTTTTTTTTTGTAACAAGAGCGGCTGACCGGCTGAGGATTTGTCAAAAGCGAAACCCGGAGAATGCCGATACGCGTCGTCGCGTTTCTCGCAGGGACCTTGCCAACTCTCTCAGTCTCCCTCTCTCCGCAATACAACTCAACGCGCTCGACCCTTAATCTCCTCTGTCCGCCGTCAGGAACAGCGACGAGCTATCCTTTATCATCTTCTACATCGTCTGAGTACACCCTCAACGCGTTTATGGCGACTCCGTCGTCTTCAGCCACGTCGCCATCACCACCCATGGCTTATCTCGCCCCTGGCCCTGGCTCCCAACAGTCAGACTCGGCTTCATCTGATACTCTAGAAAGAGAACAACGACAGAAGGCTGTTAAAAAGTTTCTTGCTAGAGCTGAAATATCTATGGTGAGTAAAATTTCTAGTCCAAGACGCGTCCACAACATCGTTGGAGGCTGTGAGCACATCATGGCTCATTCCGCAGGACGCGGATTCTTCATGGTCTGTTGGTTGTATAACATTTCAATACCTTGATAATTCATCTTGGGACTTTGAATTCTCCTCTGGATTACATTGTGAAACCAGCTATTGACCTTACTCATCATTCCCACAGGTTACTCGCGCACTGCGAGCGCGTCTCTCATATGCATCTTACAAGGCGACTCGTAACATTCCTCATGTCTCGCTGCGTGAGCTAGAGTCTCAAGGGCAGAGTCAAACTGCTTCATTTAATCGTACAATCGCTGCCAAACGCAAGGCAGTAGCTGCATCCACATCCACCTACAATCCACCCCCGGTTACACAGGCTTCTAACACGCCAGCTCCCGGTTCTGCTAGGCGAGGAGGATCAGGGTCTATGGCCCCTCCAGCCGCCGTGTCTTCTCCTCGGACTCACCATCCTTCCGCTGCTCATCCTCATTCTTATACTGCGAGTGATTTACCGGCCAGTCTCAGAAAGCCCGGCCAAGCTCCGAATCTATTCTCCGCAATCCTCGCACCACCTCCAACCAGACAGGCGCGTACTATTCATAACCCTAATGACCCTCCCGTTCCCGCACCCACCAGGCCAACTCCATCTCCCAGGATAAGGCCTTCTAGGACTTCACCGCGTAATGACCCTGCACGACCACAATCCAAACAAAAGCAGGTCAAGAACGCGAAGACACCTGTTTCTCCCAACAGGCGACGAGGCAAGACGGCTTCGGTTGACAAGGGAAAGCAGAAACAGATCGCGACTGGCAGCATGGATGTTGATGGAGATGTCGATATGAAAGCCGCCGCCACCCTGACTTCATTACTCATGCACCACCAGCAGAGGCCTTCCATCTCTGGTAGCGCGTCATCTCCTCGCTCGAGTATAGATAGCTCCGAGCCTAGTTCTGTCTTTTCGTATTCGCATTTCGCTCAGTCTTCGGCTCGGACAGCGGCGCCATCGTCACTAGGTCCCACTGCAACGTTAATTGAGCGTACACAAACACCACCACCGCCTGCGGGTGGTACACCGAGACAGCAGACAACTCCACGTGCAGCTCCGACCGACAATGAGGCTGCCAATTTAATGTTGTTTCTTGCAACATCGCCCTCGCCCGCAAGAGCTAGCAAGGATTCGAAGGATCTGGCAGCCTATCGAGCATTAGGAGGTGGAACTGGTCCACTGCGCACAAAAGGAAGGGTTCTCTTCCCTTCTAGCTCCGCTCCAGATCATCCTCATGCACATGAGGACGTTTCAGCAGGTACACACAAGTTGGCACCTGCTTTGGCCAGAGGTGGCGAGAGTAGCTTTACCTCGAGTATCTCTAGCATCGGTGCCGAGTTGGGCGGCACTCCGAGAACCCAGACGAAGGATGGGTATACTTCCAGTTCTGGTGTTAATACCACGAGTTCGACTGCGATGGACGTCGACGCACCGTCTCGGCTCTTGCCTTCAGCTCCATTGCCCTTTACTTCTGCCGCACCTGCCAGTCCGGTAACAAGTAAGGACGCCATGGCGAGCCCTAGATTGAAATCCACGACGACGACAACGATATCATCAGCTGGTGGAAATACGACGGGTACTCCCGATTTCAATATTCGGGAGTTTATTAACGCCTCGCCATCATCGCCGTCCCGAGCGCAGGCCACACACGGTCATCGGTCGAATCTTGGCCTTCGGGCCGACGTCGGACGCAAGCTTTTCGAAGGGGAGCAGCTACGTCATGCCCAGGCATTGCAAGCTGCGGCAGCCAGCTCTGTCGCAAGTTCTGGGACCAGACAGGACGAGCGAGGGCTGAGTGCTGGTGTTGATCTCGTTCAGACTTGACGATCGACACCCCGAATTCGAATTTGAACGGGGAATATCAATTATTTATATCTTGCACGCTTGCAAAGTGGCTTGGAAGACGCAAAGGAGAAAGCATCGATTCTTGTTGTTTTGATGCGTAGACGTTTTCTCTCTTTCGTAGTCTACATCCAGCCGGCATACCTGCGAGTTTTTGCATTCAACGAACAATTTTTTCTGTGATTTTTTCCACATTCCAACCGCCTTGTTTTGTTCTTTTTTTCTGTTGTATTAATCATTGGGATCCATCACACGAAAACAGCATGTTGTATCACCAGCCAATTTGCATCATCCAGCCCAGTTTTTATCACCTCTTCCGCCTCACATCCACCAGCGACTATCACACTTTTCTAGCTCAAACAATCCTACTCGTTTTCCAACTCCAACCTTCCGGCAACCTCCTGGCTCATCCTAGTCTTGCTGTTGGGCGTTGCATGAGGCACAACGCCAATGAACGGCATTCTCAACAGATCTTTCCTCCCAATGCACAACCAAGACCTGACAACGCTCACAACATTTCCATGATGTGAGTTTAACAGCGTCGTCGTCCTATCTATTCTCCATCCTTCTATTGTCAACTTATCCACGATCTTACGATCATTGATGATGTATCCGTATTCTTGCAAATTCTGCGTTGGTGGACCTTCATATTTTATTTCATCTCTCCAAGTCTGTCCTCCTTGCTTTGGTCGATACTATCTCTTTCTCTCTCTCCCGATTCTCTCACTCGCAATGTTTTCTGTTGTCCATGATATTTATTCTTATGATCTGGATTCATAACTTGGAACTGGAGGCCCTCTGGTTCTTTGCATATCATCAATGGTTTGCTCCCTTGATTCCCAACCCTCGAGTCTCTCTTTATTCTTGTTACTTTTTTCCCTTCTTTTGTGGACTTTGCCCTAAACCTCATTCCCAATGAGATGTTTATCCTCCCTGTCGGGTGGTGGCCAAGTGCCAATATTTTTTCTTTATTCAAAACCTTCTGTTTCGCATTGACTTATTCGTTATGACCGATTCTAAAATGTTGTTTTTTCATGCCCTTTTTTCTTATTCACCTCGCAATGTGTCATTCGTTCCTTGCGCTCGTCCATGTGCATTTCCCTCCTTTATATGAATTTGGTGTTTGTGTTTCCTAACGTTGTCTAACGCGCTTCAACGCTGTTCTCACATTTCTTTTTGATTTTTCATCCAATTGTATTTGTATCTATATTTCTATAATTTTACCTCTTTTATGTGTGATTTTTTTTCTTTGCGGCGATGAGATGGCAAAGTATCGTTTTCAACAACGTTACATGTGGTTATCAAGTTTTTTTGCACTGCTGGCAACCATCCAATGATAGCTGATGCGCACCATTTCTTCGTTTCTTCCACTGTCAGTGCGACACTATTTCTGGCGTCCAATCCACGCTGACCATGTGCTTTATTTGAATCCTTTAGAGCTTGTCATCATGTGTGGTAGCTCGGTATGACAGGATCCGGTCTCGTCTCTCCTTCTGCCACTTTATCGGTGCGTTTGCACCGTGACTAGCATAAGTAGGCATATGTTCACCCATTGACCGGTGTCTACCGGCAACTTTTATGCACCTCCTTACTGCGCTCGTGAGTGCTTTTGAGCAGCATACTGTCAAACCTTGACTTCTTAAATTCTCACTCTCACTTGCTCTATAGAACATGTCCAACCTGATATGCTTTGAATCATGTATAGTAAACTCATCCGGGGAATCCTGATCCTAAGGCTCCATTTCGGGCGCGATCCTACCCCGGGCTCGGATTCGCGTTTCGGGAGAGGCTGTGTTGAGGGGGGTTCGACGTGTCGAGCATAATGGTGACTGATGATGGGTTTATGGAGCGATGCTATTGGACGGGTGGCATGAGGTTCTGTGAAGGTGACACGAGGATATCAGGACCGGGAATAGAAAGTCTTGTTTGCTGGCCAAGAAGGGATGCTTGTGGATGGTGCTGCGATGTTGATTAAAGGATAAGGATGGTGAATGGTACCGAGTCGGGAGAAGCAGGTGCCGGGCTGTCATGAAAAGCTGGGGAAGGAGGAGAAATCGAATGGAAGTGCGGGGAGAGCCTGAGGTTTCGTGTGGGTGATGTCGACTTGGTGTGGTCAAGGGTCTTCATTATTGTTTTGATTCGTGAATCGTTGCTTCATTGATGTACAGTTTGACCCCTTGGTGTGCATTCGCGATATGACGCCGCGCTTGCGATGGTATCGCGTGGCATTGACATTATGAGTCACTGACAGTGACGGGCGCAGTCAGAGTACTTGCAATGTTGCATATTAGCGAGTAAATTATCCGTTGTGGGTATAGCTTTGAGTCACCTGGCTGCTTTTGTGGTAGCAGGATGCTCTGTTTGGGAATGACCCCGCTTTGGGATATTATGCGAGTTTGGAGGCTAGCTATGCCCGATATGTAGTGATCCTGGGCTTCGGAGGGATTTCGAGGGGCTTGGAAGGCGAGAATTGTGATTGTGGTGAGTTTTTAGTATTACGAGTGTTGAACTATGTATGCTTTCATTCAACCCATGAAATCCGATGTGAAGACGCTTAGCGCTGTTTTCTAACGGTTGTGACACATGTAATGGAACGCCGGATTTCCAGTTAATCCGATTGAATTCGAATGTTATTGTACTTGGTGAATGCAGGTCATGCAATTTAATACAAGCTGGTAAATAATATCTTTCATGCTCGCCAAAGTGGTATTCTTTTGGAATGTGGTATTTTGTCCTCCGTGATCAACCTCAGGAAGTCATGATCATTTATCATAAATTCGAATACCTCTGTCGTGCCACAACCAGTCTGACTATTTGTCATGATCATAATTGCGCCGGGATTCTGTACTTTTACGTTGCGCTCAATTTTCAAGATACATTTCAGCTTCATTGCGGTCCTCTCGGGATTAATTCATCGTGGCTTGACAAGATGGTGTTTCATCCCGCCGCCGAAAGATGCGGAGAGTGCACCTGCTAATTTCATAATTAAAACATGCAACTCCTCGGCATTCTTTATATCACGCTGTTTAAAAGCTTTTGAGTTGATGGATAAACGTGTGCTAGCTACTGTCTATTGCAGCAGTAGTTTGCCATCGTTGAGTTATAAGGAATCGAGGTAGAACACGGCAAGGGCACGGCTTGGAACTGCAGGTGTCTTCTGTGGTGGAATACTAGAGAGTTCAGAATACATAGAGTAAAATCTGAGTATGTGAGCTAACCTGCCCATACACGTACACCTTTTTGAAGAGGCTACCTTTCCAATGAGATTTAACGAACGATAAATTAGCGCCCGTCCTTCCTTTTGAATTGTCTTTTGACGAATCACTTATATGGTTGCAAAATATTAAAGTGTTGGTATAACATGATGCCTTTTCTCTGTGTTCTGAATTCCTTGTTAATGCGACACATATTTTCTTGAGACCGCGCTCGGTGAGGATCTCTTCGCGTAAAAAGGGGCTGGATGCTTCCGGGCCGTTGATTCCCCCCGTGGGAGTATTTGTGTCGAACCATGAATGCTTTCATTTTGCTTCTTCCACTCTCTTTTCTCCGTCTCATGATGCTCTTTCATGGCCCTGATAACCTTGCATATCTGGTTTAAAATCTCTCGGTCATTTTCAGGAAGTATATAAACCTGGTGGGACATTCCCCCGAAGAGAAACATCATGTTAGGCGGCGCTTGGTCCTGACCGAAGCTTGAACACACTCAAACTCTCCTCGAAATTATTACCAACACAGCATATGAGAATACGAGAACCTTGCCTTATAGATCCGGGAGAATAAATTCATGCGTCTGGAATTACTTCTGGTCTCAGCCTTGCTGCGTCAGCTGGCAGTTCTCACAAAATCTACTCGCTCGCGAGTCGCAAACTCGACTCACGCCGTTCTTCTCCATAACATGCATGAGGGCTTGAATTATATCCATCTGTGAGTGTGCTGTCTAGGTGTGAGACATAGAGTGATACTGACCCGAAGACCACAGGTTAATTAAGGAGATTCTTTCTCAGAATCAGTCATCAGACGACGCAAACGAAGATGATAGCCCGAATTAATTAACAGTGCACTCACAAACCATCAAGCGTGGTCCATTCATATGCGATGTCGCATGGCCCTACATTCACGAATCATAATCACTTCTCTTATGCTCCTACAGCCCATATATAGATCAGGTCGGTACACTGAGTTTACCCGTCGTCGACGCCACTATATAAGCATCGAAATTGGGAGCCTTCTAATACCACAAATACATAATGTCTACTCCTTTGCAGCCCCCACATGCACAATTTGATATCATCTTCGCAGGAGGTACGTTACAACTGTCTTTAAAGTTTGTCATATATTGATTTTGCCAGGCGGTCCTTGTGCCTGCATTGCTGCAAGCAGACTGCTAGAACATGATAATAATCTTCGTATCTTGGTCGGTATCATATCTGACATTGAATCCCCGTTTGCGCACTACTGACAGCTCTTAGGTCATTGAATATGGGTCGCATGTCAAATTCGAACGGCGACACATTCAACCTGCACAATTTGTCAGATTGCAAACAGACCCAGAAGTCCTTCATTTTCACGTTGGAAAGCCCAGCCCAGCACTCGGGGGACGTTCTCCGATCGTTCCCACTGGTAAAGCGGTAGGTGGTGGATCTGTTGTCAATTGTAAGGTTTTGTACCCCTTCTGCTTCATTGTCTCATGTTACGTTTAGTCATGATATATACTCGGGCGGCGGCTTCTGATTTTGACGACTGGGAAAATATTCACGGAAATAGACTTGTATCGATAAGCATCGGTGCCCTGTTTAACGTATTTTTAACAGGCGGAAACCTACCAGGAACAGGACACCAACGGAACTCATGGAACGTCCGGACCTATCAAAGTGTCCTTTGCCCCCGATTTGACACAGGTTGGCGATGCTTTCATCGATGCTTCAATTCAGTACGACAAAGGTCGTGGAAAGTCCGATGACATCAACGGGTTCCACGAATGCGATGTTTATGGTGTATGTTCAAATTTTCTTCGTAATATCGCCCTCAGATCTCTGATATTTATTTTACTTAGAAATGGGCCAGATACATAGACAAAGAGACAGGACGCCGTTCAGATGTTCCTCATCACTACATTTACAATAAACCCGAAACCCAGAACCTCACTATTATGACCCAGACAATTGTTGACTCGGTGGTCATTGAGTTGGTTATATTCGTGTCATTTCATATTTATCAATCTAACGTCACGAAAGGAATGGCCGGGCAGTTGGTGTTAAATACCAAAGCTTGAAAACTCCAGGATCTAGCGAGAGAGTAGCTCATGCCACCAAGTTTGTTGTACTAGGTGTAGGAGCCTTTGGATCGCCTGCTATTCTTGAGAGGTCTGGTATTGGGTCTACCAAAGTCCTCCAGCAGCTCAACATTTCCCAAATTGTCGATCTTCCGGGAGTTGGGGAGAACTATATGGGTGCGTATAATTGTCATAACCGTGCGTTTACTTGCTTAGCGTAACTTGTAAACGACAGATCACATTGCCGTTTTCCCCCCTTATCGCGGATCACAAGAAAGCGAAACATTGGACGAGATATTTTATGGTACTGAAGAGCAATTTGAGCGTAGGTTGTAACCAATGGTCAGGTTGCATTGCATACTGAAGAAAAACTGCAGATTATGAGCGGGTTTGGACCAAAACTGGCCAAGGGTTGATGGCACACAAGTTTGTCCATTTCTTTGTGAATCAAGTATTTATACGGTTACACTAACACCCGAGCATAGTTCCGTCGATGCTGGTGCCAAGCTTCGCCCGAATGCTCAAGACCTGCAAGAAATGTCCCCAGAGATGGACGAGAGATGGAAGAACTACTATGCAAACGCGCCAGATAGGCCGCTTTTGATTCTTGGGTCTATGGCTGGGTGAGTCTGATATGAATTCTAACAATTCAGGTTTTCATTTTTGCTCGCAGGTTTTTAGCAGGTCCTTCTCCTTCACTCGAGGAGAAGTTTTTCACTGTCCCCTTTTTCCCAGTAAGACAACTCTAGTAGGAAAATAACGGACTGACGCAACTACCTTTTAATTGTCAGGGACACCTCGCGTCCACTGGATATACACACATTGCTAGCAGGGACCCTCATATACCAACAGATTTCCACCCTGGATACCTTGACCAGTAAGGCGCTAAAAGCAGAAACAAACGTCATCTCACATTTCTACAGCCCTGCAGATTTGGCGGTAATGAGGTGGGGGTATAAAAAATCCCGTGAACTTGCTCGTCGTATGAGATGTTATCGTGGAGAAGTCCCTGCAGCGCATCCTAACTTCAACAACGGGTCCCCAGCTGCTATTATAGAAAATGATTTACCTCATAGCACAGATGAGCCTGATATCGTTTACTCGGAACACAGACAACAAATGTATCGAAGAGTTCATTCGAGAGAAAGGTATGGTTCTTTGGCACATTTACTACCACCTATTTCATTTATGTATACCTTCCTTATCTTAAGTCGCCACAACCTGACACTCTGTACGTATCATTTTCGTCTTACTTTGCGCTCGAATATCGTTATTAATTAACAACGGGCTCTTTCTATAGTGCGGCACGTGCGCCATGAAACCACGGGCACATGGCGGAGTTGTCGATGAACGCTTGAATGTGTATGGCGTACAAGGCCTCAAAGTTGCCGGTAAGTAAAATTAACGACGTCCCATGACTATTTCTTGGCACTCATGATGCCTTTAGATTGCAGCATCTTCCCCGGAAACGTCGCCGCGAACACTTACAATACAGCCATTGCGATAGGGGAAAAGGCGGCTGTCATCATCGCTGAAGACTTGAAACTCTAAGCATGAAGAATCTAGCCTTATTCAGGGCGGCTTCTATGGGAAAATAGCCCTTGCGCAATAAACATATCCCCATCATGCTGAAAATATGTGATAACTACTTATGTGCAACTTATGTGACATGTCTTTGAAGGAAGGTGCAGCGCTTTTTATTCAATCGCCGCAACTCAGACTGCGTTATAAGCGCCTGTGGAACATTCTATACATCTGTATTACGCTTCATTGTGACCTTGGTTACAGATTGCAAGCGACTGAAGCCCCTGGGCAACTTGGATGACTTCATGATGCACCCTAATGCTTGCCATCCGTGGGACTCGCCCCTAGGCGTGCTTCTTCCCTCTACGCGGCCTATGTATATATGCGACCCCCGAACATTCACTCGTACAGCATAGGTAACGGACCACGGTACAATTCCCTAATTATTAGGAACAGGGCATCGCGTCGTAAGTCGTATTTTGTTACCTTCACCACCCTTCTATTCGGACCCTTTCAGTACATAGTCTAGCATCTGCTTATCACGCAGTAATCAGACGAAAAGAGTCAACGGTTTCACAGGTTGATCGTGGAGATTGAAGTGGACTACTATCTAGCCCTTTTATGTCCTTTTCGCATTGCTACTAAGACTTTGCCGCCATCTTGTCATGACAGTTGTTATTGTTAGCGCAGATGCATATCCAATTTCCTCTCGTCTCTCAGGGTCGATGAAGACTGACTATATATGCCTAGGTTTAATACTCATGTGGCGAAATCCATCATCATGTCTCTCTCCTCAAGCCCCCAGGCTGCGCAGTACGATATTATCTTTGCAGGAGGTACGAAATACCTTGCTATAGTACCAATTGAATACTTTACCTGTTCGCTCGCCTAGGTGGTCCTTGCTCATGCATTGCTGCAAGCAGACTCTTGGAGTCTGATCCAAGCCTCAAAATACTGGTTAGTCCTCATTATCCATCGACATCCAGCATGTCTGAACCCCAACGCAACCATAGATTATTGAATATGGCTCACATGTTACAAATGAAACGCGACATGTCCAACCTGGACAGTTTATGAGAATGCAAGCCGACGGAGAGGTTCTTCATTTCCACGTCGGAAAGCCCAGCGCAGCGCTCGGAGGGCGTTCCCCTATTGTTCCTACAGGGAAAGCCGTTGGTGGTGCATCTGTTGTGAACTGTACTTGATATCACCCGTTTTCACTTACAAGTTCTGACAACAATTGTAGTTATGATGTATACGCGCCCAGCCGCTTCGGATTACAACGATTGGGAAAATGTCTACGGAAATCAAGGATGGGGCTCAGACTCTTTAATTGCCCTCGCCAAAAAGGTATGTTGCAAGCACTTGATATGATTTACCCTCTAATGAACATAAATGACAGGCCGAAACCTATCAAGAAGAAGACTCAACCGGGACCCATGGATTTGATGGACCAATCAAGGTTTCGTTTGCTCCAGATTTGACCCAGATTGGGGACGCTTTCTTGGATGCTGTGCAAGAATACGACAAGGATCGAGGGATAACTGATGACATAAATGCATTTTATAACTGTAATAAATACGGAGTGGGTGATGAGATCTATGACTGTTCTTCCCTGC
Organism: Panaeolus cyanescens; assembly: GCA_002938355.1. Taxonomy (NCBI): domain Eukaryota; kingdom Fungi; phylum Basidiomycota; class Agaricomycetes; order Agaricales; genus Panaeolus; species Panaeolus cyanescens. Next base: position 33,436 of record NHTK01001009.1, read on the forward strand.
ATTGACGATCCTTTTCCTTCAGAAATGGGCTAGATATATCGACAAGAATACAGGACGACGCTCTGATGTACCTCACCATTACATCTATAACAAACCTGAAAATCCCAACCTCACCATTTTGACTCAGCGCATTGTTGATTCAGTAATTATCGAGTGAGTTCAGACTCCTGGATCACAATAACGCCTGCTTATCGCACGATAACTCAAAAGGAACGGCCGGGCTGTCGGAGTCAAGTACCAGAGCATACCTCATCCCCAGCTTGGTGAAAACGAAGCCCGTGCCACGAAATTCGTCGTGCTCGGAGCTGGCACTTTCGGGTCTGCCGCTATTCTCGAAAGATCTGGTATTGGATCCAGCAAGGTTCTTCAGCAATTTAATATTCCACAGGTCGTTGACCTTCCTGGTGTCGGCGAAAATTATATGGGTGCGTGATTACATATAGGCTGACAAGTTATATATCCAATCTACTTTTACTTCTTGACAAGACCACATGATTATCTTCGTTCCCTATCGAGGGGCGAAGGGAATCGAAACAATGAATGAAATCTTCTATGGGACTGAAAAGCAACTTGAGGGTACGTTTATTCTATTGAGCATACTCAAGAGTCGCTAAGCACGAAAAGCCCAATAGAACATGATCAATTGTGGTGGAAAACTGGCCAAGGCTTAATGGCACACAAGTTGGTCCATTCAATTCAGCATGTTTTGCTCCGTGCCAAACGTTATGTTACGCCCCATCAGTGGTATAGATGCAGGAATTAGAATTAGACCCAACAGGCGCGATCTGGAAGAAATGACCCCTAGCATGCAACAGCGATGGGAGAAGTTTTACGCAGATGCTCCGGATCGTCCACTCTTGCTCATGGGTCCTATGGCCTCGTAAGTGCTAAAAAGGCGTGATGGGGGAAGTGTTAAAAGCTGAATTGCTGTCAAGTTTTATAGGTGGTCCACCTCCTTCGTTCGAAGAAAACTTTTTCTCGCTTGGATTTTTCTCGGTACGGACTTGTTCCTGTATATATATATGCCTATGTATCAGGACGTTGTATGCAGGGATACATTGCATCCACTGGCTACTCCCACATTTCCAGCACGGACCCCCGTGCAACAACGGACTTCCACCCAGGATTTCTTGACCAGTAAGTATTTAATGTTCTTGTACAATGAGCTCTAATACTTATATAACCCGTTCGCAGCCCGGATGACATGTCTGTCTTGAGATGGGGATACAAGAAAACTCGTGAACTTGCACGCTGCATGAGGTGCTACCGCGGGGAACTCCCATCAGGACATCCTGCTTTTAACGCCAAATCGGCTGCTGCTGCTGTCTTCGATGACACACCACACACGGCTGACGAACCAGACATCATCTATTCGGAAGACGACAACCAACGTATCGAAGAGTTCATTCGTGCCCGAGGTAAGGGCATCCACTTCATAAATACTGGTGGACTAGATTTCTGATATTTCTTCTTCCTTCCAGTTGCAACCAGTCTGCACCCGGTAAGTGGGAAAGAAATGTAATGCACGAAGTTAATCGAATGCCTTTTTGTTACAGTGTGGAACCTGCGCCATGAAACCGCGTGCTGATGGAGGAGTTGTCGACGAGCGATTGAACGTCTACGGTGTCGAAGGACTCAAGGTTTCTGGTATGTGCTCAACATGAATATCGCATGCTACCATGACATCTTATATTATGTTTCTAGACTGTAGCATTTTCCCTGGGAATGTTTCCGCGAACACCTATAACACCGCAATTGTGATTGGCGAGAAAGCTGCACTCATCATCTCGGAGGATTTGAAGCGCGGTGGTTCGTTGTGACGAGGCTGGATGGAGTACCTTTCTTCGCGTTATGACTTGTATTTATTTCTCAAGCTTGTCGTACGCCTCGGGCTGGTTTCACGATGGGTCTGCATCGCAACGGCGCCCATGACTCCAGTCATGCATTTCAGAGCAATTGAACTTACGTGGAATTGGAAACACTACATTTGAACGTCATTCGAATAAACAAAAAAAATGCTTCTTAGTTTTGTTTGCGCTTTTCGAAATCTTTTTACGAAGGAATGCATGATTTCGGTGCAGGGAAGCGAGGATGCCGCCATGACGTTATTCCATCAAGCGCCCATATAGGCTTAATGTATATCATCATTCTGAGCAAGGAACCTCTATTGATAAAACTATTGACATCGTTCGAGCTATTATGGATAAAGCGAACAAGTACTAGTATTGGTTGATGTACCGCACCTCCCGCGAATGTATTATTGTATTCACCGTATACAGTTTGAATTTGAGGTGTCCGGAATCTGAGCTATGAATCTCTAAGGAGCAAATGACAAGCATGGGCGCTGGCAAGAATGGGGAAAAGGTCCGCATGTTAACATCCAAGCGTATGATGAGGCGGTACTACTACTGGTCACGGTATTGCAGTGCTTCGAAGTGACAGTCCTGATCTGCTGAAGATTGACCTTAAATGTGAGCTCATGCACAAGTTTTACAATTGGTGAATCCCTAAAACATTATCATAGCACAATCCTGCTCAGAGGACCATATTTCATTGGACGGGAATGTCGCAGGGACAAGCGCCGAGGTCAAGATGAAGCATAGTGTCGGGGTGCACGCGTCCACAAGCATGTCGGTGACAAGTACGTTCACAGCACGGGTTGGCTAGCATCCACAACCACAACTTGAACTGACCGTTTGCAGAGTTCTCTTCGTATTCTCAGTCCTATTCATTCGGGGTCTCATTTGGTATCCCGAGCATCGGATTGGGTGCTTCCGCGTCAACAACACAGATCAGCACCGTTTGGAACAGCGTATCCCAACAGTAATGTTTTGCTCATCTCTTAATGCTAAACTTCGCGACTGATACGCAGCTCCACATAGCACCGAGGCGAGCTTCGATAGTATGACTGAAATCCAACTCAGGTATCAGAACCAAAAAGGCAAGAAATGTGCGGCTCAAATTGATACCAAGACTTGTCAAGCCTCGGCATCGGCCGACGTTCCTCTCGTGGCCTCTGGGATGATTTGGTTCGAATACGATAAGGCGGTAAGTTTTTTGACAATACACCGAGCCGTAACATAAGTGAACTTCTCATGGAGATTTCACGGTCCAAACCGATCACGTGCCCCATCAGTCACCGCATCAAACGTCGGGACTGTGTTTTGTGATCGGCATCTCGGCACATTCACAGTCCCTGTGACGTGGCCCTGTTTGGTGTGTTTGTCGCGGTCGCCGGACCTTGCCAGGGTTGGATGCCGTGCAAGCCGTGGCTCGCTCGCTCTGATGGCCCTCATTTTTTTTGCGGCCTGCGGCGCTTTACATTGATTCGAAGAAACAAGAGGATGTGGCGATTGTAATCTTTGTGACACAATTTAATTTACTTCATTAATTATATACATTCTGAATCTTGTCTGAATCTTGATTCTTCAGTGCTGGAAATTATGAAGTCAAGTGCAAAGTAAGAGCAAAAATAAATGTATTCAAAGCCGAAGGAAAAGAAAAAGAGCCTACCATTGATGAATGAACCGGTGTATGTAACAATGAGCAAAATGAACCAATAACTTATGTGTGCAGTGTTACGGCGGGCAGCCGAGGAGTGATTGATTGGTGAACCGTGAACCGGTTGGACATCAGATTGTCTCCCTGAGAGCACCCTGGCTCCGAAATTCAGAGCCGAATAGCTGCACGATTTGGACTGTAAATTTCACAGCATGGACTGTGTTTTTTACGGAGACGACTGTAAATTCCCTCCAGTGGACTGTGAATTTACCTTGTGCGCTCACCTTCATACTTTTCCCACCCGCTTTCGTGAGGGGTATCAAACCGTCATTTACAACACACTCCTGGCCTTCGCAACTTGTTCGCAACAGTCCTTGAATATGGCCCTGAACAGCTGTGTCACACCACGACTTTGTGCCGGTAATTTAGGGCCCATTTTTTTCGGGCGCGCTGCGCGCTGTAATGATATGTATTTTACGTTGGTATATTCTTATGAATATATAAACGTTTTTAAATGCTAAATGAGATCGAAGTGAGTCAATTGAATTTAAGTTCACTCTGAAAGTGAGTTAGTAGCGTTAGTAGAGTTTTACCGTATCTTCGTTTACCTGAATTCGTAAGTGAACAGCGCTCAGCTATGTTGACTTATTCAAACGTTCGAAATCAATACTCAGAGCGAATCGATGTATATTGATTTCGGANTTAAATGCTAAATGAGATCGAAGTGAGTCAATTGAATTTAAGTTCACTCTGAAAGTGAGTTAGTAGCGTTAGTAGAGTTTTACCGTATCTTCGTTTACCTGAATTCGTAAGTGAACAGCGCTCAGCTATGTTGACTTATTCAAACGTTCGAAATCAATACTCAGAGCGAATCGATGTATATTGATTTCGGAAATGCCTTAATTCACGCAGTTGTAAGTTTGGGGTAAAAAAGATAAATTTTATTCATAGTCATATTCGAATTTATATACAAGTATGGCTCTTTGAACTAGAGCCTTCAATTACATTCTATTACTAACTAAAGTGTTCTGTAAAATACTACGAAGTTCCGGTCTTCGAGAGAACCTTATAGAATTATCCTGACTTCTCACGAAGGTTTCGGAGTTTCAATGTTTAGATGCCATTGATGCAGTCCTCGGCAAATGTCCTAATTCGAACTCCGATCCCCTATTCGATGTTTCGAACAATGCTAAGGTTCGAAACATCGAAAGCCGTTCGATTTCGATCACACCAAGAAATTAGTCACGAAATGAGATATATTTGGTTTTTTATGAGTGACTAATTATAAACTGAGTTTACTCGAATCAAGACATGGACATTCTAATATACAAATGAAAATGAAATCAAGGCGGGTAATATACAAAGGTGAGGTATTGAGGATTTAAAGATCATATTAAGGTCTGGACGCCAAGGGTTAATTATAGTCGCCAATACCCAATGTGGAACTCACGTACCATGACA